>JAEKDQ010000919.1:0-64432 GCA_026937815.1 Etheostoma perlongum
AACTATAACTATGATAAGATCTGATTCCACTATCATTTCTCTATGGGCAATATGGTAGGGTTGGTCTCCTATGGGGAGGCTACGATATGAGAAAATATGCAATAACGTTGTTGAATATCTCGATTACAATATAACTAAGCTTAATAGATGATAAAAAGTGTACTCAGTTCTGCTGCTTTGAATTCTCCTAGCATTCAAATTGTTTGTTGAATTTAAAACAAATGAAAGTAAATCATTTCCAAATTTTTTTTTTAAAAGAAATCCAACATTGACTTAAACATAAAAGGCACAACTAAAAAAAGTGCAGATTTCTACTGATATTTTCTTTCAACTAACTTTATAACGTGTTTATTGCACCAGTTGATTTCAGCGACGATTAAAAAAAAGATATATTGGGCTGACCTATCTTACCTCTAAACATCACTTTATATCTCAAATTCCATCCTTTTTTCCCTGACAGCTCTCTGAAACTCGTACTCTCACAAAGTGGACATCTACTCTCTGGGTCTGATCCTGTTTGAGCTGCTGTATCTTTCAGGACCCAGATGGAGAGAGTGAGGTGAGTCAGCCAACACAGGGGCACAATTATGTCTCATTGGACTTCATTTTTTCCTCTCCTTTTTACTCAGTTCCCAAAAGGGTTGTAATACAACAACAAATTACCCTTTTGACTTTTGCTTACAAAAACTGCCAAGCACACATGATTATTATAGTCCATTTAGACTGTATTTGTATAAACATAAGTAAAGAAAAAGGACTGTGTAAGCAAAGCAAAACACATCAAAGGAACATTCATTAAACAAAAAGCAATATTATACAAAAGTCTATTTTTTAGAATAAATTCATGTAGCAAGCAATAATTACCACAACTGAACTATTCTAAACTAAAAGCCATTACAAATTTTAGATCCCTTCCAAACCGACATACCGATATAAAGACCATCCCATTTTAGGGCTCCAGTAAGAATCCCCACTGCTGCTGTTTGTTTGTTCTTGAGAACAGAGACACTTCCTAATGAGATCTGTCTGTTCTTAATTTCTGTTGTCCGTTAATTATTCTATTTTGTATGAAAAGTCTGTTGGGGTAACTGTAACACATAATCACTAATTATTGTTGGTGTGTGTGTGTGTGTGTGTGCGCATGCCTTTGTCTCGGTAACAAAGGGCCTGATGATCCGCTAGCACAGCTCCACTCACAGGTGTTTACATCCCTTTTCCTCCTAGACGCTGACAGAGGTGAGAGCGCTGCGTATCCCAGAGGTTTTCTCCAAGAACAACGTTCAGGAGGTGAGTGGCCGTCTGCTGCCACCCAGTGGCCGCAAGCACAGACTACGTCTGAACCAGGAAAAGTGTTTTTTAGTTTATCCTGAGAACAAGCAAATAATGAATGAACAAAGCGGGACACATCCAGAGCTGTCAGAGTTCATTGTTACTGTGTAGTCTGTCAGAGAGGGGTTTAAATGACCTGTCCACACCAACATGATCCACTTGGTGAGTCAAGTCTGCTGAGCTAATCCAATTAGGAGGTGTAGTTGGACCATTTTGCTCTCAAATCAACTGGATACAAAGTTAAATATGCTAATATTGCCCTAATATACACACTAAAATGCAAATAGCAGCATTATTATCTGAGACAGTTGTATCAACATGATTTGATCCATAATCCCATTAGACTCAAGTTATCCGTTCAAATAATCAATTGAAGGGCGCCTGGTAAACTCACCTGGTTGGGCGGGTGCCCATATATAGAAGTTTGACTCCAAGCTGCAGCCCTATGCTGCATGTCATTCCCCCATAAAAAAGAAATCAGTTAAATATGTGATTTGTGTTATTTATACCAGGCACGACTGTTTGACGTGGGGTTGGTCACATGACCTTGTTGTTTACCTGTTTACCTTGTAATGAGATTACATAATCCCATAGCATAATCTGTGATTCTACCCTCATCCTGTTATCCCAGTGTAGAACTTTACTAGTTGTGTACTGTTCTATTTTAAGATGTCTTGTACAGTGTGTGCGTGTGTGCGCAAATTGCAATTTCTACTGCTTCTTCAGCTGTGTTATATGTAGGACTGGGTTAAAGTAACCAATTCGCCAATTAAAATCAATCTTTGAGTGATCTGATAATGATTCATATAATTCAGAAATCAATCTTTGAGTGATCTGATAATGATTCATATAATTCAGAAATCAATCTTTGAGTGATCTGATAATGATTCATATAATCCAGAAATCAATCTTTTGATATATGCCTGGGTGTATGAATAAAAAGTATTTAAACAACATTTTGGGGGTTAAAATCTCAATGTAAACATTAACCTGGTGCATTACAAAAAATATTTGAGAGTTTCTCAAGTTTTTCTTGTTTGTACAATTCACAACAAGTTCTCTGAGAATCTTTTTTTTTACGTCCAAGCTAAATAAAATGTCCCTAACCTAAGTGATAACGAATCGATTACAGACAGCATCGAGAAATCATTGGCGTTGCCCGGCCCTAGTTACATGAGCTTCAACTAAAGCAAATCAGGAGCACTTAGGGATGTAACGATCACCGGTGTAACAGCAAACCACGATAACAATGTTGGCGGTAACCATTACCGTTTTCATTTTAAATATCATGATTATCACAGTGGATTACCACGGTGTGCCTCCGACGTGTGTTTCTTAGTCGGGATCACTGCGTAGCCTCCGATGTGTGTTTCTTAGTCGGGATCACTGCGTAGCCTCCGATGTGTTTCTTGAAGTTGGAATCATGGCAGAAAGAGGTGATGACAGCGCTCTGGACATTTATCAGCCCTCTAAGAGGACTAAGTCTGAAGCATGGGCAGATTTTGGTTATTATAAGAATGCCAAAAGGACGGTTGATTGAAGAAAGTTATCTGTAACATATTGTTCTTTATGTCTTAGCTTGTTTGGATTTGTATCATTTAAACCTGCACTACTGGAAATGTTCCTGGCAAATAAGCTGAACCCTCGGTCCTTTGATGTTAGAAGTTGCACTTTTGATAAGGGTTTGCCTATATTTTGGTAATATAATAAACAATGTTACACTTTTGAAACTATTTCAGCTTGTTTTGGCCTATCGGTGCTTTCTATAAACATTTTGGTTGCTATAACCTTGAGGTTACATTTTCATACGTTACATCCCTAGTTGCACTTATGGGTGATATTATTACTATTAGCATGTCACTGTTGTGAAAGGCCTGACAGTACTGTGTTTTCTCTCTGTGTGTAGCTGAGTATGGTGCGGAGCATGCTGTCGTGGAGCCCCAGCGAGCGTCCCGAGGCGGTGGAGATCACAGGGACGCCCCTCTTCCAGGAGCTGGAGCTGCCATGCCGACTGGCCGTGAGGCAGCGCTCCCGCACCTACAGCGCCTCGTCCATGGGCCGACCCTCACGCCAGACATGCGCTACCTGAAAGTCCTACAACACAATATGTAACCCCATTCTCCCAATCCCCCGGCTTCCCTTTCACCCCCCACCCCCACCCCCGGTGTTCTGCTGCCCAAGAGAAACACCGCAGCCTCCTGCCATCACATAGACTTTAAACGCCAACTACGACAAATGTGCAGGAGTTTATCCCTGTAGGTTTAGAGCACCAGGACAAATTCCTGCACAGTTAGTCGCTTTGGGAAATACACACGCCGTTACTTATTCGCACACCATTACGCTGCCCACGTTCCCAATTTTAATCACACTTACAAGTGAATTTATATTTTAAAAGCAACAGCCGTTCTGTAATTTTCACTAATTTTCAGTCTTGGCTCGAGTGGAATAAATAAAATAATTCTTAGTGGCTCTATATACCAGATGGGCAGTATGTGCTGCAGCCAGTCAGCCCAGTGTGGAGTGAGCTATAATCCACAGAACATTACAACCAATTGGTTTTGAAATGTTTACCTGTGGTAGCATTCTCCTCACCCTGACATGGCAAACTGAGGTATCTGGTATTCAGAGATAATTGACATGCTAAGAACTATTTTACATATGATTTGATTCCAGTCTGGTCACAACACGCTGCATGCTCCCAACATTCAGCCAGTGTTCACTCACCTATGCTACACCTCAGGTATCAAGACCAAGAGGACACTCCAAAGGGGCCTTTGATGCTTGATCATCCTAACTACCAGTGATCAGTACTGATCACTGGTACGAGCACTAACGGGTGTTCTGACACCCAATATGCCTGATTTGGGAGACCAAAAAAGACCATCTTTTTTTCCTATGTGTTTTTTTTAATGAGAGAAGGTGATGTATTGCGTAGAGAAGAGTTATGAATCAGGATCAGCTATGATTTGCCTTTAGAAAGGGGCCTACGGCCTCCTCTGAATGAATGCGGAGCCTCTGGCTCCTGTCTTTTTCTGCATGTACCTGATAGGAACGTGAAGGGGCGAGTGTGAGTTTGTTATCTTAAAGCCAGTTCCTGGAAGCAGTTTTTCTGTGTGTAAATGTACACAATGACTCTGAGGTGCTTCAATCATTTTCCAACAACCCCCCCCCCCCCACCCCCTTTGCTCAGTGTATATAACTGAAGGGAGAAAATCTGTTTATATCTTTTTTTTGTCTTTGATAATTCAGAAGAGATGTTTGATCAATCCTGTACATATTGTAAGGCGCCGTTGCTTGTAAATGGCTTTTTTTCATGAGGCGACTGTAAGATAGTGTGATATACTGTGGCCAAGAGAACAAGGAGGAGACGATCTCTGCCATTAATGGATAGCTGAATGTTACAGTGTGACCTCCAGAGACAGAATGATGGTGGTCACCTCTTGCTCTAGCCGTTTGAAATGATTCTCAGTGTTTGTTTCCACATGTGCGGAGTTCCAAGTGGAAGGGGTTTGCCCCGCTTTGAGCACCAGAGTAGATCCTGCAGGACCAGCGTGCCATTTGAAAGTCAGTTAAGTGTACTTTATCTGTAACCTGATAACTCACCTCACATTTTTAGCAATTGTGCTACTGTGCTCCAACCCTATCCCGCTGGTGTTCCCGGGGAAGCATACTGAGGTCTGCAGCCCTCCCATGATGGGGACAAATAGCATTTAGTCAAGAAGATGATACTGTTTTATCCCCTCTACGTTGTCTACTGGGGACCTGGACCTGATGTTGGTCATGTTTTATGTACATAGGAAGTGCTGCAGGAGTCATGACCCGTTTGTAATTTCACACACAAACTGCTAATTGTATTGTGCTTTCAATGATTGTACTTTTCTAATGATCTTCTCTTCTTTTTCTTATTTAATAAGGGCAGTTTTTGATTATTCTGCAGTTTTTTTGATTACTGTAAAGTCTTGACTTTGTCTGAGACAGGAAGTCAAACCGATGTTCGTCCACTCAGCCCACTGCAGATGAGTCACTCTTGTTGTAAAATGGTCAGTTCTCTCTTCAGAGTTTAAAACCGACTGTACTCCCACCATGATAAGGATGGAATCGGGTTTATTTCAGTGTGGGGGTGAAAACTCGTGCTGCAAATTCAGACAAAAGCTTTGTGACCGACAGTATGTAGGTACTGTTACTTAAGTGTTTACAATGTGACACCTTTTGTAGAACTAATGTTAGATAAATGTTAGAAATTCAATAATGGATCCATGATAAACGCCCTGGAAATCCAGACCCAAATCTAAAAGGTTAAGGTTCTGGCATTGAGTAATGAAAGTCGCCCATCTCGAGGGGCGGCACCAAGGGTGCATTTGAAAATATCACTGCATGCCATTAGTTAACACTACGACCAATCACAACAACACACAGGGTGACATCTCTAGAGCCACGTACGCTTAGCTACCAGGGGAACTAACTGGTAGATTAAACTGTCGTCATCTGTTCTGTTCTGATCTCTTCTCTGGCCCCGCCTACATCAGATACACCGATGTGATTGGTGCAGCTTGCCTCTGGCCCCGCCTATATCAGATGTGATTGGTGCAGCTTACCTCTGGCCCACCTACATCAGATACCCCGATGTGATTGGTGCAGCTCGCAACTGGCCCCGCCCATATCAGATACACCAATGTGGTTGGTGCAGTTCGGCTACAAGGGCATAGTTAATGAGCAGCATTACTCGATGCCAGAGTAACTCACTGAGCCAATTTAAATTGTTACCTCTCGAGAACTCTGGATTTCCAGGGTAGGATAACCTCCTTCACCCCACAAAGTTAGCTGAAAGGATTTTTCTTCTTTTTTTTTTTGTCCATTTCATTAAAGTCAACTCCTTAGGAAATTGTGATTTTAAAGACTTGTTTGTGGAGGATTTACAACAAGAAAAGAAGGAAACTTTCAAAACCTAAATCAACTACAGTAAATAGCTTGTCATCTTGATACCTTTAACCATTACTGACAGTAGGGTTTAATCAGAGGCACTAGAGAGTTTCTCCTTTTCACTCAAACCAAGAACATGTGATTATACTGTAGGTGTGTTCATGCTTTGAATTGTGTTTCTCCTCCTTCCACTCCTGCTGTCCAGATAGCTTTTCCTGATGACATTTCAAATGAAAAATCAGGACCCTCTCCCCCCTGTCAGTCTCTACTGCCTCTGTCTGGATGTGTCGTTCCCTGTTTTTCTGCACAAAACCCCATCCTTTGTCCATTTTGAATTGTAAATATGTTTATTTGCTTTATTTATGTTTTGATGCCGGGATCAATCCTTTTTGGGTTGGTGTTATGAATGCACTTCAAGCGATGGAGCGCGTTGGAATATGATGACTTCTTACAAGTCTAAATTTAATAAACTGTTCTATACCATTTGTACAGTTTTGTGTCCTTGGTGTGCAGTCTGTGGGTTGGTTTTGGGCACTTGGGTCATTCCAGCATACATCACCTCAGCAATATTAGGCAAACAAGCACCAAAGTTAAGACTTTCATAAGAACAGAAAGGGTTTCTTAAAGCACCGCTCCTATGCATCATGTACTGTAGGTATACTTATGTATATGTAATAGATATTGATGTCAAGCTGTGTTTGTCTAGCGCACAGAAACACAGCAGTCTAATACACACAACTACACAACCATCTGAAGTATGTTCTTTTAAAAGAAGAGGAGATGCTGACACTGAATCAAAACATGACACATTTGCATTGATAACATCATAAAGCAATTGAACCTGGGCATAATTAGATTGTAATGTCGCTATAAAGACCCTATAAGAGCATTATTCAGCAATGACTTTTATTCGTCATACTTATTATTACTGGTGTGAATGTTGAAGGCGTGTAATCTTTTACGTATGTCATATTCCACCTTCCACATTTTTAAAAATAGAAACCATTAAAATGTAAAAACGTTCACGTTGCCTCAGAATCAAGCACTACTATTCATAATTTTTGTAACTTTCATAATTTCCGAAATATTAATAACATTTAGCAGGCACATTTTCCCCATTCAAGTGGATGGTGAGAATGTTCAAACTTGACATAAATGTATTAATTTTCATACATTTTAACTTCTAGCTACTTGTTAATACATTCAACAACCAACTCCATTCAAAAATGTTCCACACCTTTCACACATTCAGGGTAGTATTCAACTTTCAATTCCTATTATTAGGCCTACTTTTTTTTAAATATTCAGCCCTGTTTGAGGCTTAGAAAAAACCCTTTTGACATTTTCACATTTTATAGGACAGGATGCTCAGACTCAGAGGGCAGGGCCCACCTTACAGAGAGGGAGAGAGGCTAGCACAATTCTCTTTACCTTGTAATACCATCCACAGTTTTAACTCTTCATCTATTAATTGTACATCAAAAGCTTTTCACCCGCAGGATTCCAGGTTACCTGTGATTAAATATGGACTCAATACACTATATTAGAGCTTACGTATTGACTTGGGGAGCTCGAAATCGGTAAAAAACGGCGCAAAATTTCCCATCTACTTTAATGGGAAATCTTCCGGAAATCGCTTACGCTTTTTTTCCAATTGCTAAAACAGAATTTTGCAAACTAAGCTTGTTTCATCAAAATACTTAACACAATTCACAAAACCACACCCCCAAACTACAAAATATACCTCATGTATCCTGCAAATTGAAGCACTGCAACCAAAACTACCTATAGCATTGTCAACATCAAACTTTTGCACCAAATGGCACACACTTCATTCATATTGCCAGATTTTTGTCTAACCAACTAAACACTGTTATAATGAAAAGCACTCTCATCTTTAGTATGCTTTGCCATAAAATAGCTCAAATTGTAGAACATTCTTCAGATTGTTCACATGCTCAGAAATAATTGCTGACACACACATGCTGTTGAAACATTTTTTATTTATTTTTCACCAAACAAGTCAGTGCAACATATGCACAGCAGATATATTTACATAGGTCTGAACAAAGTTTGGCCAGGTGGCACATATATTGGCCATTTAGCTCATGTAGTGTCATTTTGAATGGCAGTGTTTTGAAATTGCAAACATGTGACTTATTGTCAGATTGTTGTGTCTTATGCAGGGAACCGTGTTGAGTGCATTTAAAAAGTTCCATTTTGAATTGCAAAATGTGTGTCAAGCAGAAAATGTGTTTAGACTTTTGGAGCCTTGAGAAGAGGTTTGGCTCTCTCTGTGTGTCAGTATAATTAATTGTGCTATGCATGTCATTTTAGTGTGTTAGCAATTGGAAAAAAACTGTAATACAAGCGGCAGTGCGGTAGTTAGTGGACACCGCTAACTCTGCATCATGTGAAAGACTGTTTTCACATGAGTAGCCTATATTATCAGAAAAACAAAACATTCCCTACATGTAACCATGGCGATCATATTTTGCCGTTTGGAACTTACGGTTTTTGATTACAGTACGTACTTGAGAGGGATAATTATCATTAAATGGACATGTTTAACCCATTGAAGTTACTGTCTCCCCCTTCCTCCTCTACTGCCTCACTGCGGAAATCACCATAGCAACAACTTCTGCCAGACACACACACACACACACACACACACCTCCTATCATGGAGACTCTTTACTGTAGGCTGTGCTGTTCTCTCTATGCAGGACATGTCCAACAGCAGAGTAAAGGGAGTTCAGCATGGCTGTTACTAATGACAATAGCTATATATTTCTGTTGTGACATGGCTCAACCATTGTATATTCTCTCTCTCACACACTTCTGTGTTTTTGGGATGTGCACCAAGTACTATTTTTATTGACAGAAAAGCCACACATTTTGAACCATGTGACACTATAATGTAATATTTCATGTGATATTCAGTACAGAACAGCACTCCTGTTATATAGTCGATGTAAATACTTTACATTTATTAAAGGCCCTGCACACTCACACAGGTGTTTTAGTGTATCCTGTCTGATTGGACCTCTGCTTCGGTTGAAAGTGACAGATGTATGCTGGGAATTATGCTGAATTATGCAAAGTTACTGATCTCATATCTATCAGACAATGTATACACGTCACAGCCCTGAAAGGAGGTCTAATACGTCAAATAATTAATTCACCGGTGTGGGAGCCACAGGTGAGTTTAATTATTAATTATGCAGGCGCCCACGTCCACGTCGATTATTTCACTTGCCTCTTTTCTAAATGTCCTTTGTTTTTGTTGTGTAAATAAACTTAACACAAGGAACACTCAATTATTTTAAGTGGGGAGGGGGTGCGGGATATGTTATCTTTTGTTAAAATAGAAGTTTAATGTCCCCCGCCTCCCCCCTGGTTGCGCATTTCCGTTACCATAACGTCACTTCTGGATGTCAATATGCGGCTTGGTGCAGCGCTGGGAAACGGAACCACTGGAAAGATGTAAACCAAGTAACAAGCGAAGGCCACCCTCAACGAAGACACTTATCGCCTGGAAACCTGTACCCAAGGTCGGATAAACAGAACCACACCAACCGGCAGCTCACTGAGTCGCTATTCCCAAAGCGGCGGAGCGCTTGCCTTTAAGCAGCCATCTTTTGTGAGAGAATGTACGGGGCGACGCGGCGGGCCTGCTCGAGCTCTGGCCGGGGCCGGAGCCTGCTGATGCTGACAACCGCGCTACTGCTCTCGGTTGTCGGGCTGCTCACCGGGCTGCCTGGCATCAGCGAGGCGAAGGAATGCGACAAACCTTGTATGAACGGGCAGTGCAACACCGCTACTGGCAACTGTGTGTGTGCTTCCCCGGCTGGGTTGGGGACCAATGCCAGCACTGCGGAGGGAGATTCAGGTACAGTACACACGGACTGAATAAAGCTGCTTTTATTACTGGGAGCCGTAGCTAGTGTACAGTAGCCGGTGTGCTACACGTCTGCTTGCTTTGTGCCAAATGTTTGCTAGTTTAGAGGCCAGGATGCTAGTCAAGAGATGCCGAGTAGTGCACACCTGATGCTTTGAAAGACAACTACAGTTACAAATTACTACTTCTTCTTCTACTACTAGCTCTACTACAGTTGTTTTGGTTCAAATGCAGTAGCTAACTTTACATGTTGTCAAATATGTCATTTGAATGCTTATGAGAAGGTATAAGTAGCATACAGTTGAGCTTCAATGCCTCTAATCTCCGTTAGTGTCTCCATGTTGTCATTCAGCCCCCCAACGTGTTTCATCATGACCAGACCTGACAGTAGCCCGTGTCTGTGCACATCACCAGGCTGAACTCCAACGTGCTGCTTGTGGTCGGTCGGTCAATGAACCCGTTTAAAACCATATTAGGCCTGGGGAGTAAGTAGAGCTGGGCAATATTCAAGATTTATTTGTCATTCCAAAGTACACTGTGGTATGAAATTGCGTGCAAAGTTCACAGCTTAAAAAATCACAGAAACAAGTAAAAACACCGTAGAAAAGTCGATATATTAACTATATACTAGATATAATAAATGTGTATATCGGTGTGCAGAGGCTGTATAGTGATAAATATAAATATACCAGTCTTAAAAAACAAACTGAAAAATTGTTTAAAAAAAAGGTATACAGTATAAATATCCATATTCAAAATAGTGCGGTAGAGCATAAGGTGCAGTCAGAACAGAAACTAAGGTGCATTCAAACAGATAATTATGTACATATATTGATATATCGATATCGTGATATAAGATTAGATATCCTCTTAGATTTTGGATATGGTAATATGGCATAGGTGTTGTCTTTTCCTGGGTTTAAAGGCTGCCTTACAGTAAAGATGTCATTTTCTGATCTTACCAGGCTGCTGGAACTGTTCTATTATTAGCCTTTACCCACTTAGTCATTATATCTACATTACTGATGATTATTTATCAAAAATCCCATTGTACAAATATTTTGTTAAAGCACCAATATAACTATATCGTTGCGGTATTGACATTGAGGTATTTGGTCAAAAATATTGTGATTTTTGATTTTCTCTATATCCTCCAGCCCTAGCATTAAGGATGGTTTTATTCTTACACTCTGACATTTGTTGTTAAATGTTTTGGTAATAAAATGTCAGAAATAATTTGGATTCCCAATGCAATTGCCCAGAGACCAATAAGATGTCCTTTGATTTCTTTTGCCCAACCGACGGCCTTAAAAACCAATGGTTCAATTTAAAATGACATAAAACAGAGAAAGGCAGCAACTTTTAATAAAGCTGCAACCAGAGAAAAAACAGAGAAAAAAAATCAACCCTTGATTATCAAAAATTGTTATATTTCTATCAATCGACTAATTGATGAATTGTATAATCGATCAGTTTATGGGCATTAATCCGCATTTATGCACTCAACCCATCCAGGTATTTATTTCCAGTCGGGTATGCCAGACACATAGTAATCCCTGTGGTTGTATTTGTGAGGATGATGAGATGTCAGTGTCCCCTTGGCTGCTGGACATCTCAGCAGAGAGCAGATATCAGGGTTCAGGCCCTGTAAGACTGTGTTGTGTTGTCCATCTTTACAGGACTCTTTGAAATAGAGTAAGTGACTGGATGGTGTTCTACTAAAAGGACGACAGCAGCTTTGGTCAAAGCATGGAATATATGCATGCACACAAAAGGAAGTACTCTGGGTTTTTACAACTGAGCTGAAATTTCTACATAACACATTGCAGCACAAATGTTTATTTATTTCAGCTCCTACTACGTGGGCCCTGTGAGATCTTAGTAGAAGTATGCTGCATGCTTATTGGCTCACTAACGCTGATGAGATGTACTGGGTGTTGAATGACGAGGGGCATTTTGTGATACTCAATTTATTAGAGCCTATTCAGTCAGTGCCCAAAAAATATTGAATTGGGTTCCCGGCCCTGGAGCCGTCTAGTTAGGGGCTGTTGGTTGAACTCATGGAAACATCTGAGAGGTGGGAGGAAAGGGACTTCTTGATAAAACCAAGAACAAATCCGTTGTCTCTCTCGCCCCCTTCCTGCACACATCTATTTTAGCTTTCTGTGTAGGCCTTCACTCTAATTTAGACAGAGGACAGTGACACTACATACTGTGTAATGGCCGTCGCAATATGCAATTGAAAGATGTCAAACGTCAATTACTGACAATACTCAGACAATCGGTGCTGCACATTTTGTTCTCGATGTCCATTAAAATGTCACTTCCCATTACTGGAGTTTATATTAGTGATGTTCTGGTGAGGAAAAGTGTCTGCAGCACTTGAGGGCAGCTTCATTTAGACAACTCATTTGGTTGGCTTTATGTGATTCTACCCTTCTGCACATCCTATCAAGATAACGTAAACAAGCATTTAATAAAATATTTTTTTCCAAATTAATTTTCCTCGGTTGAGCCCAATTTTACTGCAAACAGAAATGTTATGCTTATGCTTTCTGTTTTTTTTTTTTTTTGGATGTTTGCAAGCTGATCTTGTTCCAACTAGCATGTCTGTCCAGCTAGAATGTGTCCCATCAGGGTGTGCCCTAATGCCAGGCCTTGGATAAATGTTTATATATATATATATATATATATATATATATATATATATATATATATATATATATATATATATATATATATATATATATATATATATATATATATATATATATATATATATATAGTAGATCTAGGGCTTTTTACCCCATTTTTAAAAATGTGATCATCTCTGTCATGCTGTCTCAGCATAGTTCCAGCCTGCCAGGTCGTAAAGCAGAGCTGGTAGGGGGGCCCGCAGTGTTGGTGTTATGCATCCTCTGGAAATCGGTCAAGGAAAGGGAAGCTGGGGCGCCCAGATAGCTCAGGTGGTACAGCAGGCGCCCCCAGCAGGCGAGGTTTACTCCTCGATGTAGCGGGCCAGGGTTCAACTCCGTGTGGCCCTTTGCTGCGTGTCATCCCCTCTCTCTCTCTCCCCCCTTTCATGTCTTCAGCTGGCCTGTCAAATAAAATCCTAAAAATGCCCAAAAATTAAATAAAAGGAAAGGGAAGTTGGAACTATTTGCACATTGGCACAGCTGAACATTTGAAATGGACTCTGAATGGCTGCCGAGCTTCTAATGTTTCACAACGGCCAGGGTTGAGTGCTCTCTCGGTTGTGGTTAAAACTCTGGGAGCCTGTTGCACTCAAGTATTTATTGAAACAGTCTCTCACTGTGTGAAATCGTCACAAGCCACCAGCTGCATCCTGGGTAACATGACGGCTTAGTTGTTAGCATGAATTGGACAAGCTGGAAACTGCCCCTTTTAGTCATTTTGATTTGATTGTTGTGCGTGTTCTAATGAATGTAATGTGATGGGAACTACTGGATTGGTTGATTGAAGAAAAAAAACATTCTCTGGTCTCTGCTTCTCAAATGTGAGGATGTGTTGCTTTTCTCTGATTTCTACCAGAATTACCCTAGGCTGTGGAACATTTTTCTAACGTAACAATAAGAAAACACTGCATACAAGTATGCTGTATACTCCTACTGCTGCACTAACTGGCCAAGTTACTGGCCCTTAATGGACTTTTATTAAAGTAGAACTTTGTTTTGTTTCATTGGCTTTTAAGTTTGCCTTCTCTTCCACTTTTTAAAAGCAACAGAACAGCATTTGTGTCTGTTTCCATTCTAAAACTCTACTGTGTAGAATGGAAAGTGTGAAAATCTTCCCAGTCTCCTCCTCTGCCAGTGCTGTCAGACAGGTTGTGGTACTGCTTGTCTGCTGGAGGGTGATAGTCTGACCCTGAACACTGATAACACAGCAGGGCACACTGACGGTATAATGGTTGGCGGCTCGGGCTTTAGCATTGTCAGTGATGTTGGAGCTACCTCACCCCCCCGTTGGGCCAGCTATCATTAAATGGGGTGGGCAGCTTTTGCTGTGTGATGCCAGATTTACCTGGAATCATTATTCGTGTTTTTTGTTAAGGCGGTCAAGGGCCGATGGTTGTTTTTTCACGGAGAGCCTGTGGTCTGAGGCCGTGTTTAGCATACAGACAATGCTACCATACAAGGCTGGCTGAATGCTGGTAAAAGCAGCCTTCTGTGGCAGGGCTCTGCCAAGATGGAGTCCCGGCTAGCCACCGAGGGGCCAAAATCCCAACACGAAGAAGGGGGCAAAAAACAATTACTGTGATTTTGTAGATTTTTCTATGGCATACAAATGAGATTTTCTTTTTTCATCTGAGGATATTTTGAACTTATCTGTGTGTGATAAGTGTTAACTCTTTTCTGGGACTCTGTTGTCGGGGCTTGGGCAATATGGTTGAAAATGAATGAGATTAGCCACAATATTAATAAAATATTATTCTTTAGTTTTAATTATTTTTGTCAGTTTGTCATCTACAGTGAGGAAAATAAGTATTTGAACACCCTGCTATTTTGCAAGTTCTCCCTTAGAAATCATGGAGGATCTGAAATTGTCATCGTAGGTGCATGTCCACTGTGAGAGAGACATAATCTAAAAAAAAATCCAGAAATCACAATGTATGATTTTTTAACTATTTATTTGTATGATACTGTTGCAAATAAGTATTTGAACACCTGAGAAAATCTATGTTAATATCTGGTACAGTAGCCTTTGTTTGCAATTCAGAGGTCCGTTTTTTGCAATTCCATGTTAATAGGTCAAAGCGTTTCCTTAGTTTTTTCACCAGGTTTGACACACTGCAGAAGGGATTTTGGTCCACTCCTCCCACACAGATCTTCTCTAGATCAGTCAGGTTTCTGGGCTGTCGCTGAGAAACACGGAGTTTGAGCTCCTCAAAAAGATTCTCTATTGGGTTTAAGCCTGGAGACTGGCTAGGTCACGCCAGAACCTTGATATGCTTCTTACAGAGCCACTCCTTGGTTCTCCTGGCTGTGTGCTTGGGGTCATTGTCATGTTGGAAGACCCAGCCTCGACCCATCTTCAATGCTCTAACTGAGGGGAAGGAGGTTGTTCCCAAAATCTCGCAATACATGGCCGGTCATCCTCTCCTTAATACAGTGCAGTCGCCCTGTCCCATGTGCAGAAAAACACCCCCAAAAGCATGATGCTACCACCCCCATGCTTCACAGTAGGAATGGTGTTCTTGGCCAACAAACGGGCCTTCCGTGCCATGCATGATTTCAAACCATGACGTCTTAGTGTATTACCAACAGTAACCTTGGAAAGCGGTGGTCCCAGCTCTTTTTCAGGTCATTGACCAGCTCCTCCCTTGTAGTTCTGGGCTGATTTCTCACCTTTCTTAGGATCATTGAGACCCCACAAGGTGAGATTTTGCATGGAGCCCCAGTCGAGGGAGATTGACAGTAATGTTTAGCTTCTTCCATTTTCTAATGATTGCTCAAACAGTGGACCTTTTTTCACCAAGCTGCTTGGCAATTTCCCGTAGCCCTTTCAGCCTTGTGAAGGTGTACAATTTTGTCTCTAGTGTCTTTGGACAGCTCTTTGGTCTTGGCCATGTTAGTAGTTGGATTCTTACTGATTGTATGGGGTGGACAGTTGTCTTTATGCAGCTAACCACCTCAAACAAATTCATCTATTCACAAATTCTGTATCCACCTAAGGTAAATTTATTTAAGATCTTTTTGGGCATTTTAGGCCTATATTTGTATAGGACAGCTTGTACTTGAAAGGAGGGCCGATTCGGTCGAACCTGCGGCTACTGCGTTGATGAGTAAACCTCTATATATATGGCCGTCACTCTTTAAACACATTTTGGATCATAGCAGAAGTCTAGTATCTAGTCAAGTCTGTCTGGAGAAACTTCTCCCTGCTGCTGTAGAATCAGAGAAGAGCTGCACTGTCTACTGGCTTATGATGTTCTCAGAAAGCCCAAAACAGTTAAAAGGCATTTCTATATTTATGTGAAGACACTTTAGTCTGGTTGCTACCGCTTAGCCATAAGTAGTGTTTTAGCCTCATAATGTTGATGAGTGTTGCCATCAGGCTGAACTGTAACGATATTCACGCTCTGATCAGATTAGGCGTTAAAAGGGCAGCTTTGTACTTCTTTGCACAAAGACTCACAAAGACAGCGACTGTACTTTTTTTTTTTATTAGCATAACATGCTGAGACTAATTTGTTTTGAGTTACATCGAATTTATGAGCCAGTTTTATGGGTGGTGAATAAAAGCCTTGTCTCTGCCATTTACAGCCAGTGTAGCCTTTCAATGCACGGTCATACCTCGGCACCAGCCCCACTCCCCCAGTTTCTAATGCAGTCAATGTGCAACTCTGTGCCAACCAATGAAGGCACTGAATTTCCTGCTCATCTTTTATTTGTATATCGTGGTGCATTAATATGTCTTTTGGGGGCACCCAGTTAGCTCAGTTGGTAAGCGGGCGTCCATATATAAGGTTTACTCTTTGATGCAACCGGTTAGATCAACGGCGATCCACTTCTCCATTGCTGCGGAAATCCGCGGATGTCCCTCTATTCGGCCAGATGTCCGTCCCTTCCTCTGTCTCTGTGTTGGCGTTCTTCGTCCGATTGGATTTCTGAGGACTATGTTTTACCTGGTCCTCATCTCTCTGCAGGGTAAATCAGACAACAGCTAGACTATCTCTCCAATCTGTGTTTTCTGTTGCCCGACTAAAACTACTTTTAAACATACACATGTTCCACCAAAACAAGTTCCTTCACTGTGGCACTGTGGTTCCATCCAGTGCTTGGCGCTGCCCATGGCGATTGTGATTGGTTTAAAGAAATGCCAATAAACCAGAGCATGTTTAGCGCCCATCCAGAATTCTGTGTGGACTAGCCAAACCCTCCTCTGCAGCGCTGTGGAGGAAGGTCTGGCATTGCGAGACTTCATAATGTGAATCTTAATTTAGGAATCTTTTTAAAAGTGGTGCCAGCAACTCAGTATGGTGCTGAATATCAAATGACATAACTTTGTTTGTGCAGATGGGGTGAATCTGCAGGGCCCCTGGACATGGGATGCACTTTAAAAGGCGGATTAAAGGATAAATTCAACACAATAAAAAAAAAAACTCCTCAAAGTGCAACTCCAAGTAAAAAACACTAATTGAAAAGCACAGTCATTTGGAAATGGTCACTTGTTCATAATTTATGGAAAATGTATTAAACAACGATTGACTTGGGACTTTGGGCCCCTAAGCCTTTTGTGGATTTTTTTTGGCAGCCATGTTTGATTCACAACTCTCTTCCTCCATGGCTGCTGCTGAGGTAACTTTATATTATTTTGTGTCTGTTGAATGTTCTAGCAAGGCAACAATAACAAGGGAGGATAACATATTTATTGTTGGTTCGTAAAAAATAAACATTCACGATGTTGCCTTTTTAGTTAATGTACACTGTTTATTTTCTAGTTCAGTTCTCCTTTTGGGTACCAAATATGTTTCAGGCACAGATTGCTTTCCTTAAGGGACAACATGTCAGCAGTTGCTGAGGCTTCTGCATTTAAAAACTCACTTCATGGAATATGATTTATTAGATGTATTTTATTTTTAAACTCAGCAGCAACTTGTCTTTCAGGAAATCATGCCACACTACTCCACTCTTATCCTGACTGCCAGTCAGTTGCCAGAAAGGGATGTAGCTAGTCTTCCAAATGTCATATGTCTAGATCTCAAGTGCCACAAAGAAATCCCTTACCTCCTTTACCTTCATTGCATTGGGTTGCAAGTTTCAGGTGGGGATTTGAACTATATGCCTGGTTAGATTATAGAGTTTTCCTTTACATTTATAAGGGGTGAGGCGCAGCACCCAAGCCCTTTTGGGTGCCACCTAGGCCAAATGCATGTAACTAAATTACTTTTTATCAGGTCTTTACTTATAATGGTTGTAGTTGAGCAAGTTTTGTCTTTAAGATTTTTGAGTGTTACTTATTATTAACTGCTCTAGCTTTTCCGATGATTTAAACTACGATATGGTAATAATAATGGTCTGCAATAGACCTGGGCATTGTATGGCCGCGGGCCCCATCCGACGCTTTTTGGCCCTAACGACCCGCGTGAGGTCAATGGGAACTGAGCTCATGAGATAATAGCATGGACGTGAATAGGCTGTTATCCCTCAAAAATGTCAGCTCATGGGAAAGAAAGAGGTTGATACAGAGTGCCGAATTTTTAACCAAACCTGGACTTCTAAGTATTTATTTACTAAAGTCAGAGGTAATGCCGTGTGCTGAGTTTGCAGAGAACAGATCGCTGTGTTTCATTTCTAAGGATTAGAAATGAATCGCCACTACTATACTAAACACGCAGAGAAATACAACTTGGCTGATGCAGAGCGAGAGAGGACATCTCGAGCTTTACTAGTTAAACTGCAAACGCTACAAGGCATCCAGGGATGCAGCAGTCAAGACCAGCTCTGTGATCTCCCACAAGATGCCAAAAACAGTAAGCAAATTTTGACAAAAATGGGACTTAAATGGAACGAACTGGCATGTGTTCCAGCCGATGGTTGTCCGAATCTGACAGGAAAGATTTTTGGACTTTTGAACTTTGGGCAAGATAATGTGACTGAAGTGAACTCAGAACTGAAATAGGTATTTTTGCATTGTCTTATACATCAGCAGGTGTTGTGTAAGTCAGTGCTAAAACTGAACCATGTTAATGATGTAACTTCATCAGGATAAGAGCATTAAATCACAGGCAGTTTGTGCCACTTTTGGAGGAGCATGGAACTGAACATGGTGACATAGGCTACCACACAGCTGTCAGGTGGCTCAGCCTTAATGGTGCTCTAAAGAGTATGGCACCTGAGAGCAGAGATTCCAGAGCTTTGTGACATGAAAGGCAAAAACATCCCAGAGCTCTCAGATGTAAACTGGATGGCTGATCTTCATTTGCTGTTGTGTGACTGCACTAATGAATGAACTAAACACCAAACTGCAAGACAAGGGCCTATTTGCACATGAAATGCTAAATAATAAATAATAATAAATAATAATGTTGGCATTTTTGTACTATGTCTGGTTCACTTTTTTTTATGTTTAAAGAAAAACATTACAAAAGCTAATTGTTTAGTTAGACCACAAACAAAATAGTAATAACACTTTGTAAAATTAATTGAATGTTGTTCTTTGAAAAATGGCAAAAAACATGCACATTTTGGTCACAATTCCATTTGTGGATGTTGATTAAATAGTGACATAATTACATTTTGTACTATGTCTGCTTCAGTTTTTCATGTCCTAATCATAACATTTGTGCCCTTACCAATCACAGCTTATCAAAGACCTTTCAAGTTACTGCTTTTTATAAAGAGATTAAATTAATATTGAGCAGAATTGACTTCAGCCTATTGGTCCATCCCTCCACAACAGTCCCTGTTTCTCACGTGGCCCCTTGGGAAAATGAATTGCCCACCCCTGATCTAGCATGATATGATATTGCATTTCCATTTCTTTTTTAAAAACGTAACATTTGCTTGATGGTGGGATCCCGAAACCCACCTGGGAAATGTATGCACCAAAGTCTTCCACAAACCTAGAGTAAACACTGGGTTGGTATTTGTGATTTTATTTTTTTATTGTAATTGTTAATTGTCTGATTGAATCACCATTTGTTAGTTTAGCAATAACTACTCTTCCTGGGGTCAACATATGTCTGTGATTTGGGAGAACAGAACCTTTTAATTGTTCTTTAAAGTAGTGCCTACTGAGAAAAACCTGTATTCAAGGTTTAGAATACATAGCTATTTTTGGATTGTCTCTGGGTTTCAGATATTTGTACCCCAGTTGTGGTAGCAGCACAGTCAGTAAAGTACCACCAAGACAGCACTAACCTTGCAGCAGTTTGAGTACTGGGCTTGAGAGTGGTGGCGTGTGCCTATGGCACTCTGAGGCAGCTCTGTTTGTCTGATAGCTGGGAGTACCTGCAGGCCCAGGCTGCGTCTGCACTGATAGATGTGTCATTACATTGTTGGTGTGCTTGTTAGCTAAATGCTGAGACCTTTCATGAGAACAGAGCTGCATGAAACTACGCTAATAAAACTGAAACAGTGTGGCGGCAATAGTGTGTGTGTGTGTGTGTGTGTGTGTGTGTGTGTGTGTGTGTGTGTGTGTGTGTGTGTGTGTGTGTGTGTGTGTGTGTGTGTGTGTGTGTGTGTGTGTGTGTGTGTGTGTGTGTGTGTGTGTGTGTGTGTGTGTGTGTGTGTGTGTGTGTGTGTGTGTGTGTGTGTGTGTGTGTGTGTGTGTGTGTGTGTGTGTGTGTGTGTGTAACCTTTTACATGAATGTTAACAATTTTTATTTTTTATAACATACAAACCGCACAACTTAAAACATCCCCTCACGCAGAACACCCTGCTCGTCTTCACCACTTATTTTAGGAAAAATTAACGGTCATAACTATTCTATGCAATACAATAAAATATTAACAAAATACACAGCTGTAGACCAACACACATGTATGCGGTGCTGTCCCTAGCTTTGTGAAAGACTTAGGTGTGCCTAAAATGTTGGTAAAGCTAGAGCAGAAGTCTTTAAGATACTTTCATTAGGTGCTGCACCTTTAACCTTATGACAGAGAAAAACCCTGTGTGTGACAAAGCTGAAAGCAGATTGGATACGTCCCTCCACAGTACATGGCTTCTTAGCAGCCTCCAGGAAGCTCAGGTACTTTCCCTGTTTTCTAGTGTAGACATTCTATTTGGTGGTTAAACTCTATTTGCTGATACAGTGACCTAAGTCCATCCATTGCAGAGTTAGCAGAAGTGCATTGTTGCAATATAATGTCATATGTTTGGCCTGTAAAGTTGTCATAACTTGACAACACCCTTGGCCTTGGACTTTGAGCCCCACAGCCCACACAGCTGGGCCTATTGGCCTGCACGTCTGCAGCTATGGTTGCAGGGTAAAGTTTTCAATAACAAGTAATACTTAGGGCCACATGTGAAAGAACGTATAGAGTTCTGAGTTTAGTCAAAATTCTGAAAATAAAGTCGGAATTCCGTAGCTGTGCCAAGAGAAATCTCATTCCCAATCTTGCAGAGTCGGAGAGTGTAGGTACAGTGAGGAAAATAAGTATTTGAACACCCTGCTATTTTGCAAGTTCTCCCACTTAGAAATCATGGAGGGGTCTAAAATTGTCATCGTAGGTGCATGTCCACTGTGAGACATAATCTAAAAAGAAAATCCAGAAATTACAATGTATGATTTTTAACTATTTATTTGTATGATACAGCTGCAAATAAGTATTTGAACACCTGTCTATCAGCTAGAATTCTGACCCTCAAAGACCTGTTAGTCTGCCTTCAAAATGTCCACCTCCACTCCATTTATTATCCTAAATTAGATGGACCTGTTTGAGGTCGTTAGCTGCATAAAGACACTTGTCCACCCCATACAATCAGTAAGAATTCAACTACTAACATGGCCAAGACCAAAGAGCTGTCCAAAGACACTAGAGACCAAATTCAGAATGGTTTGACACATATTTTTGCCTTTAACAAATATCGCGCCCCTATGGGATTTGGATATTGCGCCATTCCATATTGCCATTAATTGTGCAGCCCTTATCAGGATACTACTTTGAAACTATTTCATTATTTTGAATGGAAACACATATTCCCAAAAAGAAACTTTAAAAGAGACAACACAAGAATGGAGATTTTGCTTGTTATTTTCATGGTGGTGCAGATATCTTTCACTGGCTCCTGTAGCTGAACACAGGAGGAGTGTGTCCTCTGCAGACTTTTTTAGTGCTGAGAGACTGTTTTGGAACAAGACCATGACGGGGTGTGTTAGCCGAGTCATCGCACCCTGAGACCTACAGTACATCAGTAGTGATCCAATTTCTGACTGCACCTAAGTGTTCCCTGTGTAATTTAGCTCCCCTCTGCTGCTGTGTAATCAAACTGGAATTGATCAGGCAATAGAGAGGCCGGGCGCCGTACTGTGCTATTACAGTGTTTGCCGCTGTCTGTCGCTGTGTCAGCCTCCAAACAATAATTTGTGAGGTTTAATCATTCTCAGCCCCGTAGCCGCCCTATTTGCTGCTTGCTCTACCACCAAGGAGCTGCATAAACTAAAAAACCAAAGTGGCCAAAGTTATTGTTTACCTGCCCTCATGCTGCTCTGCTGACTGGCCCTTGCGTAACAACGTTGTGTGTAATGTTGTCACATCAAAACATTCTGAGAAATTATAACTGCAAGCTGAATATTTTATTCAGTATTTTAAGCTTGAGATAGTGACATAAATCAGTTATTGGTATTGCAAAGTGTATTTTTTGGACTTTAGCCAACATTGTAGTAAGGGAGGGCAGCCGGTGCATGCCTTATAAACTATTTTTTTATTTTAAGGAAAACGGTTATACATTCATAACGTGTCAAAAAACCACAATCCAAATATATAGAAGTTACAAATGATAAACGGCAATGCTCACATTTGAGAAGCTAAAAATAGAAACAAGATTTGTTTGATAAATGCCTGACTCACTGTCTGTGTCGACCCACATCTCTGCACTAAATTGATTCATCAGTTTAATAAGTTATGAAGTAACAAGATCAAACCATGCCTCTGTGAGGCTTTAATTAGGCACGCACAGCAGTGCTTGGAGCTAAATGCTAACATCAGTATGCTAACAATTTCTTGTTGGCACTAACCACAAAGTACAGCTGAAGCTGATGGGAATGCCAGGAGTTATTTTGGCAATATTTAGTCATAAATCAAAAGTTTTGGACTAATTGAAATATTGCTATAATGATCAGTCACTCAGGATTTCAGCTTTTTTTTTTTTTTTTGGAGCCTGTTGCGGCTGTTGTGATGTTTTTTGTGTGTGTGTGTTGCAATGAAGTTGCTTGAGAAAGAGAAAGTTGCAAAAAATTGCAAAATCCTGGGGGGACTGAATGATGATGATGCTAAGAGAAAGGTCAGGGAATCACCAAAGTGCCAGTAAGTCATCCTGACACCAATGTCTGAACCAAATTTCATGGCAATCCATCTAATAGTCTGGACCAAAATGGTGGACCGGCTGAACAACCAACTTTTCCAAGCCGTGTTGATAGCATTATTAAAAAAAAAAAAAAAAAAACATTTACGTGTTTAAAAAAAAAAAAGGTTAAGTTGCGTTGTCTTTTTGTTGTGACGTGCACACTTCTCATTACACACCAGTGTTTTCCCAAGGTTTGTGGAAGACTTAGGTCCCCTAACTTGCTGAAGTTAAGGGTCCTCTCTCAAGAAAATGTTACATTTTCAATACAAAAAAGCGCAATTTCACATCATCTTGGACCATTATTATTTCCATATCTGTGTCTAAAATGTTGAAAAAACTAGAGCAGATAATACATAAATAACACTAAAAATGCTTAAAGACAAAAATTTTGACACAAGTCCACAGGGGAACAACTATAAAAATTAAATCTGGGAGAAGTCGTTTTATTAGTTGCACACATGGATTTGAAGTTCATTCGGCTTAGGTGGTTCCCAAAACGGTCTTAAGTCTTATTATGGTGGGGTAAACCCTGCACTCATGTTAAACATTTTGCGAATAAGTAATTCTCTTGGTGATATTTGCTGTGGTTGTGGGGATAGTCAGTGTTGTACTCTGTTTCATCTCATACCCATCACATCACATCACATCTGGACTAGGGGTAGAGGACACAGTTTCCAGGATTTTAGCTTAAGAATGCACAATGTAACTTCTGCATTTGTAACCCTAGTCTCTTTCCCTCTCCTCTTCCTTTCTTGCAGGTTGACGGGGCCCTCCGGTCATCTGACAGACGGTCCAGGAAACTATAAGTACAAGACCAAGTGCACGTGGCTGATCGAGGGACAGTAAGTAGAATACAAATCTAACACCGGGGTGGGCTTTGCACGGGCGTAACCATGATCATGAGGGCAAAGAGTCAGTTACGTTATTTGGTAGAACTCTATACACATTTACAGTGAGGAAAATAAGTATTTGAACACCCTGCTATTTTGCAAGTTCTCCCACTTAGAAATCATGGAGGGGTCTGAAATTGTCATCGTAGGTGCATGTCCACTGTGAGAGACATAATCTAAAAAAAAATCCAGAAATTATAATAAATTATTTTTTTAACTATTTATTTGTACGATACAGCTGCAAATAAGTATTTGAAAACCAAAGAAAATCAATGTTAATATTTGGTACAGTAGCCTATGTTTGCAATTACAGAGGTCAAACGTTTCCTGTAGTTTTTCACCAGGTTTGACACACTGCAGAAGGGATTTTGGCCCAACTCCTCCACACAGATCTTCTCTAGATCAGTCAGGTTTCTGGGCTGTCGCTGAGAAACACAGAGTTTGAGCTCCCTCCAAAGATTCTCTATTGGGTTTAGGTCTGGAGACTGGCTAGGCCACGCCAGAACCTTGATATGCTTCTTCCAGAGCCACTCCTTGGTTATCCTGGCTGTGTGCTTTGGGTCATTGTCATGTTGGAAGACCCAGCCTCGACCCATCTTCAATGCTCTAACTGAGGGAAGGAGGTTGTTCCCCAAAATCTCGCAATATATGGCCCCGGTCACCCTCTCCTTAATACAGTGCAGTCACCCTGTCCCATGTGCAGAAAAACACCCCCAAAGCATGATACTACCACCCCCATGCTTCACAGTAGGGATGGTGTTCTTGGGATGGTACTCATCATTCTTCTTCCTCCAAACACGGTTAGTGGAATTATGACCAAAACGTTCTATTTTGGTCTCATCTGACCACATGATTTTCTCACATGACTCCTCTGGATCATCCAAATGGTCCTTGGCAAACCTAAGACGGGCCTTGACATGTGCTGGTTTAAGCAGGGGAACCTTCCGTGCCATGCATGATTTCAAACCATGATGTCTTCAATTCAATTTTATTTATAGTATCAATTCATAACAAGCATTATCTTGAGACACTTTACAGATAGAGCAGGTCTAGACCACACTCCAGAATTTACAAGGACCCAACAGTTCTAGTAGTTTCCTACAGAGCAAGCAACAGTGGCGAGGAAAAACTTCAGGCTCTTGGTAGGCGGTGTCTGACGACCGGTTGGGGTTACAATGAAGAGTGGCAATAACAGTCACAAAAAATAGTTTGTAGTAGTTCATGGCATAGCAGGGCACTGTGCGGCGTTACAAGGCACAGCAGGACGTAGCAGGGCATAGCAGGATGTAGCAAGGCATCGCAGGACATGTAGCGGGACCATGGCGACAGCTGCAACCATGATTTTGGGGCCTCCCTGATCCAAGGAAACACGCTGGGGGGAAAAAGAACATAAGGACTCCGGGGAATGACTCCCCGGAGCTAGGTTAGTAACAAGCATTTCTGGGACATGCACATACAGTGCCTTGCGAAAGTATTCGGCCCCCTTGAACTTTTCAACCTTTTGACACATTTCAGGCTTCAAACATAAAGATATAAAATTTTTATTTTTTGTGAAGAATCACCAACAAGTGGGACACAATTGTGAAGTGGAACGAAATCTATTGGATATTTTAAACTTGTTTAGCAAATAAAAAACTGAAAAGTGGTGCGTGCAAAATTATTCGGCCCCTTTACTTTCAGTGCAGCAAACTCACTCCAGAAGTTCAGCGAGGATCTCTGAATGATCCAATGTTGTCCTAAATGACTGATGGTGATAAATAGAATCCACCTGTGTGTGATCAAGTCTCTGTATAAATGCACCTGCTCTGTGATAGTCTCAGGGTTCTGTTGAAAGCGCAGAGAGCATCATGAAGACCAAGGAACACACCAGGCAGGTCCGTAATACTGTTGTGGAGAAGTTTAAAGCCGGATTTGGATACAAAAAGATTTCCCAAGCTTTAAACATCCCAAGGAGCACTGTGTAAGCAATCATTTTGAAATGGAAGGAGTATCAGACCACTGCAAATCTACCAAGACTTGGCTGTCCCTCTAAACTTTCAGCTCAGACAAGGAGAAGACTGATCAGAGATGCAGCCAAGAGGCCCATGATCACTCTGGATGAACTGCAGAGAACTACAGCTGAGGTGGGAGAGTCTGTCCATAGGACAACAATCAGTCGTACACTGCACAAATCTGGCCTTTATGGAAGAGTGGCAAGAAGAAAGCCATTTCTCAAAGATATCCATAAAAAGTCTCGTCTAAAGTTTGCCACAAGCCACCTGGGAGACACACCAAACATGTGGAAGAAGGTGCTCTGGTCAGATGAAACCAAAATCAAACTTTTTGGCCACAATGCAAAACGATATGTTTGGCGTAAAAGCAACACAGCTCATCACCCTCAACACACCATCCCCACTGTCAAACATGGTGGTGGCAGCATCATGGTTTGGGCCTGCTTTTCTTCAGCAGGGACAGGGAAGATGGTTAAAATTGAGGGGAAGATGGATGCAGCCAAATACAGGACCATTCTGGATGAAAACCTGTTGGAGTCTGCAAAAGACCTGAAACTGGGACGGAGATTTATCTTCCAACAAGACAATGATCCCAAACATACAGCAAAATCTACAAATGAATGGTTCACAAATAAACGTATCCAGGTGTTAGAATGGCCAAGTCAAAGTCCAGACCTGAATCCAATCGAGAATCTGTGGAAAGAGCTGAAAACTGCTGTTCACAAACGCTCTCCATCCAACCTCACTGAGCTCGAGCTGTTTTGCAAGGAAGAATGGGCAAGAATGTCAGTCTCTCGATGTGCAAAACTGATAGACATACCCCAAGCGACTTGCGGCTGTAATCACAGCAAAAGGTGGCTCTACAAAGTATTAACGCAAGGGTGCCCAATCATTTTTTGATAGCGAGGGCAGTGACAAACGGGAACCGTTTGTGCCGGATGCTTCGCGCCGACACGTCTACCGCCGGTCAAAATGCTCCTCTGTCGGAGCCATTTTCTCGCTTGTCACTCAAAAAATCATAAACAAACGCACGTGTATGTCTGGTTGATTGACATGATTTTCAGCAAACTACAGTACATTTTAGTGGTCACATGGCTTTAAATGGCCAACAAGACCCGCCTCATGTGTATTTGAACCAATGACAGTGCGTTCACTGCTGCACGCGTCATGAAAAGACCGACGAATACAAAATGCTGTGCCACGCAGCAGCCGGCGGGAGGTTCAAAGTTGCGCAAAGCAGGAACCGGCGGTAGATGTGTCGTCGCGAAGCATCCGGCACCAAAGAGTTAAAAACTTCAAGGGGGCCGAATACTTTCGCAAGGCACTGTAAATGGAAAGATAGGAAGATAGAGGAGAGAAGAACTCGGTGTGTCAAAGGAAGTCCCCCAGCAGTCTAAAACTATAGCAGCATAACTAAGAGAGGCAGGTTAAAGAGAGGAGCCTGGCCAGGCCAAAACTCTTCCCAACCAGATCCCATCCCTCTGTCTAGAGGAGATGGGAAGGGGGAGAGAGAGAGAGATCCATCCCTCTGTCTAGAGGAGGTGGATGAGAGAGAGAGAGAGAGAGAGATCCATCCCTCTGTCTAGAGGAGGTGGATGAGAGAGAGAGAGAGAGAGAGATCCATCCCTCTGTCTAGGAGGTGGATGAGAGAGAGAGAGAGATCCATCCCTCTGTCTAGAGGAGGTGAATATGAGAGAGAGAGAGAAATAATTCAATTTTATTTATATAGTGGTTAATCACAACAACAGTTCTCTTTGCCTATAGCGGCGTAACTAAGGGATGGTTCAGGATTCTCCTGAGCTAGCCCTAACTATAAGCTTTATCAAAGAGGAAAGTCTTAAGCCTACTCTTAAATGTGGAGACGGTGTCTGCCTCCTGAACCCAAACTGCAACCTGGTTCCACAGGAGAGGAGCCTGATAGCTGAACGCTCTGGCCCCCATTCTACTTTTAGAGACTCTAGGAACCACAAGTAACCCTGCATTCTGGGAGCGTAGTGCTCTTGTAGGGCAGTAAGGTACTATGAGCTCTTTAAGATAAGATGGTGATAGACCATGAAGAGCTTTGTAGGTGAGAAGAAGGATTTTAAATTCTATTCTGGATTTTACAGGAAGCCAATGCAGAGAAGCTAAAACAGGAGAGATGTGATCTCTTTTTCCTGGTTCCTGTCAGAACACGTGCTGCAGCATTCTGGATCAGCTGAAGAGTCTTTTATGGACTTTTTGAGCAGCCTGATAATAGACAATTGCAATAATCCAGCCTAGAAGTAACAAATGCATGGACTAATTTTTTCTGCATCATTTTTTAGACAGGATATTCCTGATTTTTTGCAATATTAATTAGTAAAAAAAGGCGGCCCTTGAAATTTGCTTTATGTGAGAATTAAAGGACATGTCGGATCAAAGATAACTCCAAGATTCCTCACAGTGGTGCTGGAGGCCAGGGTGATGCCATCCAGAGTAACTATCTCTTTGGATAATGCATCACGGAGGTGCTTGGGCCCCAGAACAATAACTTCAGTTTTATATGAGTTTAAGATTAGAAAATTACAGGTCATCCAGGTTTTAATATCCTGAAGGCACATTTGAAGTTTAGCTAACTGATTAGTTTCATCCGGTTTGATTGATAGATATAATTGAGTATCATCTGCATAACAATGAAAGTTTTTATGGAGTGCTTCCTGATAATATTGCCTAAAGGAAGCATATATAGAGTGAACAGGATTGGACCGAGCACAGATCCTTGTGGGACTCCATGACTAACTTTGGCGTGCACGGAGGATTCATCGTTAACATGAACAAACTGAGATCGATCTGAAAAATAAGACTTAAACCAGCTAAGAGCAGTTCCTTTTAATGACAATTAAGTGTTCCAATCTCTGTAATAATATATGATGGTCAATGGTATCAAATGCAGCACTAAGATCTAATAACACCAGTACAGTCCTTTGTCTGATGCAATTAGGACGTCGTAATTTTCACAAGTGCTGTTTCTGTGCTATGATTAACTTTAAATCCTGACTGAAAATCCTCAAATAAGCTGTTGCTATGCAGGAAGTCACACAGCTGTTTGGCGACTACTTTCTCAAGAATCTTAGAAAGAAATGGAAGGTTGGATATAGGTCTATAGTTGGCTAAAACATCTGGATCAAGGTTGGGCTTTTTCAGAAGAGGTTTAATTACAGCTACTTTAAAGTGCTGTGGTACATAGCCTCTTAATAAAGACAGATTGGTTATATCTAGTAGAGAAGTGTTGACTAAGGGTAAAACTTCTTTAAGTAGCCTAGTCGGGATGGGGTCTAAGAGGCAGGTTGATGGTTTAGATGTAGAAATAATTGAATTAAATTGATAAAGATCAAGTGAAGCAAAGCAGTCTAAACATACATCTAGTTTTACAAGACTTTCAAATGAGTTATAATTCAGTTTAGGTTTATAGCTGATTATTAGACTAGAATCGAAGATAGCTGCCACTCCACCTCCTCGGCCTGTGCCTCGAGGAATGTGAGTATTAATATAACTGGGGGGGGTGGATTCATTAGACTAACATATTCTCCATCACCCAGCCAGGTTTCAGTAAGACAAAATATATCAATATTAGAATCTGATATTAATTCATTTACTAGTATCCCTTTCGAAGAGAGAGATCTGATGTTTAAGAGTCCACATTTAATTCTCCTATTCTTTTGCACTATTGCACTTGTGGTTTTAATTGTTATGAGGTTTTCATGCACATCTCCTCTTCTGTTTACCTTTGATTTAAATAATTTCAATGGTCCGGGGGGCAGACACCGTCACTATGGGGTTTTGACTAGGTAACCCCTGGAATGGAGGAGCAGAGAAGTGTGTTAGACTGCGACTCTGCCTCCTGGTCCCCACTCTGGATTGTCTGGATGTCTTAGTGTATTACCAACAGTAAACATGGAAACGGTGGTCCCAGCTCTTTTCAGGTCAGTGACCAGCTCCTCTCGTGTAGTTCTGGGATGATTTCTTACCTTTCTTAGGATCATTGAGACCCCACAAGGTGAGATCTTGCATGGAGTCCCAGTCCGAGGGAGATTGACCGTCATGTTTAGCTTCTTCCATTTTCTAATGATTGCTCCAACAGTGGACCTTTTTCCACCAAGCTGCTTGGCAATTTCCCCGTAGCCCTTTCCAGCCTTGTGGAGGTGTACAATCTTGTCTCTACTGTCTTTGGACAGCTCTTTGGTCTTGGCCGTGTTAGTTGGATTCTTACTTATTGTATGGGGTGGACAAGTGTGCACAATATGCAGCTAACGACCTCAAACAGGTGCATCTAATTTAGGATAATAAATGGAGTGGAGGTGGACATTTTGAAGGCAGACTAACAAGTCTTTGAGGGTCAGAATTGTAGCTGATAGACAGGTGTTCAAATACTTATTTGCAGCTGTATCATACAAATAAATAGTTCATATTTAAAAATCATATATTGTGATTTCTGGATATTTTCTTTTACATTATATTCTCATAGTGGACATGCACCTACGATGACAATTTCAGACCCCTTCATGATTTATAAGTGGTAGAACTTGCAACATAGCAGGGTGTTCAAATACTTATTTTCCTCACTGTACCTGTTATTTCTGACAATTTTTACATTACAAAATGTATATTAAGCTTGAGGAAATAAACCCCAATTAACAAAATTGGTTAAAAAAAATAATATTAATAATTAAATTACCAGTCTGACTCTGGAGATAAAACTGAGTTTAGCACTCATATTTATGTTCTGCTTGTTTACCCTTTTTTTTTTTTTTCTGAAAATTGCCCTTTAAACACATTTACAGAGGATTTGAATTGCTATTTTTAATTCTTTATTCGTATCATTTTGGCGCTGGTGATTTTCCTACAGGGCTGTCTAAGAGGGGGCAAACCTTCCTTTATGCATGAGAAACCCTGTACTTGTAACATCTGGATTTGTCCAGACAGTATAACTATGTTAAGTTCTGATCCAAAAATAATAGATTTTTCACATGATCTTTTGAGGTGGTCCAACATCTGTGCCGCTCATAATGTCCTGGGCAAAGGAAAACCTACATGTGGTCTCCAAGTAGCCAGAACGAAAACTGTAGACACACCACATGAAACCAACAATCTCTTACTGATAGCATCCATTACATGAGCTTCTGCCATTGAGATAAAAAGCTAAGGAATGATTCCTAAAACCTTGAGACAGTTGAAAGGCTTATTGGGAAAACCTGAGGCTGCAAGTCAATATCTGAAGGGTGCTCATAAAGATTGGTTTTACACATCGTCTGCTCTGCAGTCCTTCACCGAGATACCATCCAGCATTAGGAATTTACAGTACTCAGAAGGTGGTGGAGGAAATCAGATGGCACAGTAACAGTTTAAAAAGAAATACTTCTCTCTTGCTTTAGTCAGCATAACAGCGCCACAGAGTATCGATTTAGAGCGATGATTCTCAATTTTGTTTTTTGTTTTTTTGGTCGCCAACTCATTTGAACCATAAACTCTTTGAGTACATTTGCATTTTAGGCATTTTGCCAACAATCTCCTTCGGGAGGATTAACCAGTGGTAGAAGAAGTATTCAGATCCTTTACTTAAGTAAAACTACTAATAACACACTCTGCAAAGTAAAAGTTTGGCATTATGTTATCATTATTATCAGGAAAATGATAAAAGTATTATAAGTAAAAAGTACTCAATGCAGAAAAATCCTCACATTTTAGAAACTGGAAACGATCCAAACAGTTCTGTTTTTAATCGGCCGCAGCGGCCACACACAGCAGAATTTTGGTTCACTCTCATTGAGATTGAATAGAATTAAATAAAATTAACCCTGATAGAGCAAAATGAGAGCGAATCGCCGAGGGGAGAAAAACAGAGTTGATGAAAACTTTATTCAAATGAGCACCACTGGAGAACCAGTCAGGTTTGGAGGTGGAGGAAAAAACATCTGACCAAGATGGCGGAGGTTATCAACACTTTATCGTGAAAATTTGCATGTGATTAAAATGTTTCTACATGAACATTGGTACTTTTATCAACATTAATTGTAATTTATATGATAAACGAACTTAGTCAGGGCACATACACTAGCTAGCCGACAGGCTAATTGCTAACATGTTTGGACATTGGATTTCATTGTAGCCTAGTCAGGCAGCTGGTTAGGCTTTTTATTTGATTACATGTTTTGATGGCAAACATTGACGTGTGTAACAACACAGATTGTTGTTTTAATGTCACACAAACTTAAACAGGGCAAATACACCCCTGTAGATCTTAGTTTAAACACTCATAATTGTTCAGCTAGCCGACAAGTCAACCGCTAGCATGTTCGGACATTGCGTTTCATTGTAAGCATAGCAAGGCAGCTAGGCTGCCTGTTTTTCAACCACGACCCCAAGGCAAAATTTGCGAGGTGATTTGCTGTGTGGAACCATAGCGTAAGCGGTCCTTTCAAATAAAGTCTTAAAATGGCAAAAAAAAAAATCTTTTGTTAATGTAGTGGAGTAAAAAGTAGACTATTTCTCTCTGAAATGTAGTGGAGTAAAAGTACAAAGTGGCATGAAAAGAAAATACTCAAGTAAAGCACAAGTGCCTCTAATTAGTACTTAAGTAATGTAAATGTACTTAGCTACATCCCACCACTGGTATTAACCAGGAGGTCACACTCTTGTGGACAGGACGTGTAGATTTTGCAGGGTTTTGAACTTCTGAGCTTCCTGTTCCTGTATGGCTTCTAATGGCCAGGCCACCCTGTTATCCAGCGGTTTCATTACACACTAATAGCACTTTAATACGCTGCCTTGAGACCTCAGCCCCTACTTACCAAGAGGTTAATGCAATGACACATACATCAAAATGACAAGAACACTTTAAAGCCTCGGACATGCGTTCCCTCTCAGCTTTCTCTGTGGTAAAGTGCGTCTGTGGCAGCTTGAAGCTTCACCCAAAGGCAGTGAAATGATGAGTATAATAATGCTGTGCTGCCATGCTCATAGGGACCTCAGTGGTAATTGCTGATTTTTGGAATAGGAGTTTCTTTGTCATATCTCTCCAGTCGCTCATTACTTTAAATTCATTATTTACCAGTCACAAGCCTTCTTTTCGTTTCTAACCAAACCTTGGGGCTTCTGCCATTATTCAGTTTTTGTCTGTAGAGGGAGGGTGGGAGGAAGAGTCACCACTTCACTCTAAATAAAATAGAAAAGAGAAAAATGTGACCATTCATAGCATTTCCTGTACATCTTGTGTCCTCAAATTGAACCTAGATACACAAAATGGATCTTTGTGTTCTTCCCTGCTCCTTTTTTGAAGGATTTTATTTGGCGATGTTAACCAAATTTAGAGCAGACAGTTTTAAGAATCTCATGGATGTCTTGGATCAAAAACTGATTAAACAGTCATTTTATTTTTTCCTTCTGTTTTTCTGTCTGCTGGGCTTCATTGTAAAGGATACTGACAGTTTATGCAATTGCACAGTGTAAAATGTGCAATATCCAATGTCACCTACGATATCTGTTACATGATGCAGTATAACTTTATTGCCCAATTAAACAACTGGGATTTACTTTTCAGTACAGCTGTTATACTTGCCACAGAAACACAGAAGAAAATAAAAGAATATTAGGTGTAATTTTGAGGTTTCTGTTCACATGTTCCTTGATTTGTTCTGTGATTTCACACAAACATAGAGCCAGGGTGGGAGATATACACCACCAGAGAAATGCTAGTTAAGTGTGGATGTAGGCGTTGATTGCTTCCACCGTATCACCATTTAATTATCCACCGGTTATATTTTTAAAATCCCATTTATTCTGTTCAAGTAGTCAAAGTGGGCGGACATTTTGCAAACGGCCTCTGAAACGATAACTTTCAAAAACTGAGTGCACATCCAGTTTCAAGAGTGAACGTGAATGGAAACAAGGAAGTATGAGTATCAAGGCTTCTTATTCACAGTTGTAAAGTAATCTTAAGGGTTGGAATTCTAAGCAGAAACGTTGACAAGCCTCATTTCCAAAGGTATCAAATCAGCATTGTGGCTGCACATAGAGTGCAAAATCTTCAAAACACAGTTTGTCTGGATTCCACACACTGCCAAACTGGAAGGTTGTGCAGGCTGCCAAATATTGACACAGATATCGCTGTTGCATGGGGAGCAGCATTTTGAGTTGAGCATAGAAAAAGTTTGTGTGCCCAGGGATTTTATGTTTCTGTCTGGTTTCTTGAAGTTGAACCAGTTGGAAATGTGTTTTTTAAAAAGTACTGCAATGCTAGAGCACAAAAGTGAATTAATAATGTTGGAGGCTAAAAGCTGTCAAAGCCGAAGTGTGCCTGTTGCACCCACCAACTTGCAAGCTATTCAACTGTCTTTTCGACTTGCTGGGTCAAAACATGTATTGATTTCCATATATCGATGCATCCAATACATGTCAAGTGACTGAAATTTATATTATATTTATAGTTGGACGTCTGTTATTGCTATTAGAGGGGTTTTGTTAAAGTGATCACCGACCCAGACAGATGTTCTCATGGTCTTCCTCTGTGTGTGTGTGTGTGTGTGTTTCCCAGGCCCAACACCATACTCCGATCACGGTTCAACCACTTTGCCACCGAATGCAGCTGGGACCACCTTTACGTGTACGACGGAGACTCCATTTACGCTCCGCTTCTCGCTGCCTTCAGGTACGTCTGCTGTGGGCTGGGCGTAGGTCTTGGTCCCGTAATCGTCAGCGGACTGAGGCTGGGTATTGTTCAAAAAACTTCTGTACCAATACTATAACTTGCATACCAGTTCTTGAACGATACTTTTTCTCAATACCATTTTAATAAAGTCCATTTTAACAAAAAGACATAAAAAAGACACATTAGCGCACACCTTTTTATTTATTCAGCTCTAGAAGCATGCTGCTTAATGGTTTACTGACGCTGATGGTATTTGGTATTGAATCGGGATAAACGATTAATGGATTTGAAAGAATGTGATTAGCTAATGGTGATGACCAGGATTTATCCATTGTGCAGTATTTAGTTGAATGTTTGTAACATTTGATTCACTATTTTATATTGCTCTTTTCATTATTATATCTACAAATTTTTAAAAATGAATGAAATAATGTTTCATATCACAGATTATTAAAAGAAATGTCCTATTTTCATGGACCTTTCATTTATTTTTTTTATTACCATTTTTAACATGATCGTAGAAGGTGAAATATGTAGCTAAAAGTTGAATCTTAATAGCAACATCTGTCCGTCCGTCCCCACCCCTTTTATACTCTTGTAAAACTTGATGGCGAGAAGCATTAACAAACTACTACCGAACCATTAAATGTTTCCATAAATGAATAAAGACTATTGTGTTTTGTTCAAATACAGCCTGTCCTTCATCTAAATGTCATTAGGTGTAAAGGATGTATACATGGTAATAAAATGTCACTTTTGTGTTGTTCTTGCAGTGGTCTGATTGTTCCTGAGCGCTATGGGAATGAGACGGTTCCTGAGGTGGTGTCTCAGTCCGCACGCCCCCTGCTGCATTTCTTCAGTGATGCTGCCTACAACCTTACCGGCTTCAACATTTCCTACAGGTGAGAGTAGCACAGCATTGAAATAGTTGAGTAATAGCATTGTATTAGAAATAACCATGGATAAAGCGGGGCAAAGTTCTGTTTTGAACTGCCTGTTTGTTCTATTTTCAAAAAAGAATCAATTTTTAGAATATAATCCAAGCATCATCCAAAAAGCTGAAAGTCGGCGCCATGAACAGGTTGATCCTCCCAACCAAATGTAAAAAAACTAAATTAAATGTTGTCTATTGTGTTAGGTCTTATGTTCCTTTCCTTGATTTTTGAAATCTCAGCTGTGTTAGGAACTTCCACATATCAAATTGCTCATAATCCTCTGAGCGTGTGGTGCTGCCAGGCCTCGGGGGTTTGAATCTCTCAGGGTCCACGCCTGCGTTCTTGATTGTGTCAGTCCCTGGATAAAGGTATCTGCTAAATGACAATTACTTTGATACCGAGCCCTGAGATGACAACCTTTGTACAAATCCATGTTTGTTTTGCTGACTGTTGAGATTTATTAAGGCGAAGGACCCACTTCCTGGGGACATGATGACACATACAGAGCTATCACTTTCCGCCTGATTCAGCCTGTGCGCTGGCGCTGCTGCTTGACAGCATTTTATCCAGAGGATCATGTCCAACTGCTGCTGTCAATTTGATGTTTTTGTTGCATCACTACACCACCATCTACCAGCCAGGCACACTGGCATGTTGTTTGTAGTGTTTGGTACTTTTTTGAGGGATGATGTTGCCGCTCATGTATACCATTTGGAAGCAAAGAAAGGCCACAATAATTAGAATATTACTGTGGCCTTTTTATTTAAGTGCTCATATTGAGCTCTCTGTTTTAGCTACAGAGTGAGACATGTTCATCACTTTTATTCCATCTTTGTTGGGAGTCGTACATGCGCAGTAGCTAGGTAAGGACTACTAACCAGTCAGAAGCAGAGTATGAGGGCCTACCACGCTAGCAGCTAGGCAAGCATTATAGTGTGTGTTACATAGTGACGCACGTTTGTCCTTGAAGTAAAGGCTGGACTCCAACAGAGCTGTTTGGAGCAGTTTCTGAACAGTGTTTTCTGTTGGGGATGGTAAGTCCCTTTAAGGGGGGGGGACGTTGGGCTTTTACTTTGTAAACCTATAACGTGCACAAAAAAGATGTATAACACAATAAAGGAAAGGGGAAAAAGCATACTATGAGCACTTTATATAAGCAACCGAACACCTAATTGAGTAAGAAATACTGTATCCTTAATGTTGAAATTGAAGTGCCACTGAATTTAAAAATTATATCTGAAATATGGATATCACGATTTCAGATCTATAATTAAAATGTTCAATATTTAAAGAACTGTGTTTAAGTTTCTCAATTTCAAATGGTCATTTTTACATAGAAAAATTTCAAGTCAAATCAAAAAATTAAGTTGCTCAAATAGGTAGAAGTCGAACACCATATTTGAGATGAAAGATTCAAACTTGAGAAAATTAAGACTAACGAAGCTGTTCATGCCTGAAGGAATTTGCCCTATCAGGTCATGTTCAGAAAACCACATAATTTGTCTCATACTGTCTGTCTAAATATACTTGTATTCCCCCTCCATCTGAATACGCCTAGCGTCTAGCGCCTGTCTCTTTAAGCCCCCCTCCTGGAAAAAGCCCAATCTGTTCTGATTGGCTTTAGAAAATAATATGGCACACGTTTGCAAAGGTAGTTCTCAAGCTGTGTGCGGAGATCCTCAGATAGGGGCGGTATATTCTAATGAGCCAGCATGTAACAAAGGAAGGGAGTCAAATCTCAATGGTGTGTTGACGCCCCGTTTTCTGATCCAGGCAGCCCACAAACGCAAAGAGCACGACCGATTAGGGTTATCAATACAAATATTTGGGGATTTAAAAAATCCGATATTTCAATATATTGGCCGGTTTGTATATTTTAAGAAAAATACATATATAAATCCAGAAACGCGCAATAAAACAGATTTTCCAAACATGAGTCATTTGTAGTTATTTATGAGTCCTCACTAAAATATGATAATGCAGTTTAAAAATAAACGTTTGTTTTGTTGTCATAACAGGACAGAGGAACATCAAAATATATTAAGTTCTGATAAATAAAATGTATAAAAATACAAACTTAAGATATGAAACTTAATGGGTTAAACACAAGTGTTGCCAAAAGGGAAGTTGTAGAGCGTCCTCTGGGGAACAAACTATGCAACGGTAACACTCATAACATGGTTGAAGAGTGTTTCGTCCATTTTTATTTTATTTTTTAAATACATTTATCAGCCATTATAAATACCGAGTTTGCTAAATGACGATAATATGGGTCCGCCAATATTGGTCTGGCTCTAAAACTGACTGGGTTGTTTTATTTCACAGTTTGTGGGTTGGTTCCCAATTGGGTACTATATTATTTAGTAGTATTATAAAATTTTTTAGTATTATAAAAATGTAAATTACTACAGCTTTACTGTGCTTCCATACACTAGCATTACTTTAGCTATAAGCAAGCAATGTGCCCATCTTTAAATGTAAAATGTAAATGTGCTGTATTTATATAGCGCTTTTCTATCTATTGTTTCCCATGTGCCATGCATGTAGTTGGTCTGGTATTTTTTTTGCCTGGTAGTGATACTCTGTCCTGCCATTCGTGGGCCCAGTGGGGATATACTGTACTGTATTTTGATACAGATGCTACACCAGTCGTGCAGAATCTTTAAAAGGGTAATCTTAGGTTTCTCTGGTACAAGCAACGTTGTAAACATAAATGCTGTATATGAATCAGTTGCAACAACCCACTGGGCTCAGTCACAACATCAGTGCTGTCCATCTCTTGACCCCTTTTTTTCTACAGTAGCCATTACAGACAGTCATGTTTCTATATTCTTGTCAGATTTCCTGTTTTTTTTATCCAAACATTAATGACCAAACCTCCAGCAAAGGGTACAGCTTCACTCCACACATGTGTTGTGCATTTCCTGCATGATGTCTTCTTGTGTGCTGTCAATGCTCATTACTCTGTATCCAACATCAATCATTTATTTTCTTTGAGCTGGTTGCATTGACTGACATAAATAGGCATGTATTCTAAAAACCAAAGTGAAGCTTGCCCGTTCCAAACATCTGCAGAAGACACAATGGACCCCTGCGGTATGTCCCTTGTTTATTGGGAGTGTCACCATAGCAATGGGATTGAGAAATCCAAAGTTTGATGAAAGCAAAGTACCCCCGGTCTTTGGTGTGTCGGCAAGGTGGAGGAGCCGAAACATCAAACCATGAGGCTGCCAAAGGCACGTGAAAGAATGACGAGGGCTCTTTGTGTTGTCTGTGTCGCTCCCTTCTTCCCTCCTGAACACAAACATGCCACTTCAGTCTCTTGCTATAATGGATAATGTTTTCTGAGTTTACAGCAAAATGTGTGACTTTGGCTTGTTAGAAAACATTAGGAACATTGTTTTGTACACAGCTCACAGTGTTTTCCATATAAAAGGGCACATGTAATGCTGACAATGTTCTATTTTGTTCATATGGTCAACAGATCCTGTAAAAAGACCAAAACCAAGAATGAATTTATCAACACACTAACAAGTATTGTCTAAGAACTACATACAGTGCTGCTGATAAGTTTATGAACCCATGCTAAAGTTGACTAAAAAGAGGAATTAACAAATCATCTTTTCAGAAATTAATTTTAATGTTGAAGTGTATGTGATGATGTGGGGGGGCTATTTTAATTCCAATACCCAAGGAAACTTTATCAGGATGCATAGTATCCTGATCCATGAAATAACTGGCATTTAACAATAAAAATCTGCCTGCCTCTATGGGAATGTAACATAGGGGGGTGTATACTTATGCCCCCTGTATTTTAAGGAAGAACATTTGTTCATTCACAATACATTATTCATTCACAAAGAAAAATGTTGTTTTTTCCAATTTTTTTTAATTAAGTAATTAAGATCAATTTCCAAGAGAGAGAGAGAGAGATATATATATATATATATATATATATATATATATATATATATATATATATATATATATATATAAAAATTTTTTATTCCTCCTTTTAGTCAACTTTAGCATGGGTTCATAAACTTAAGAGCACCACTGTACATTGTGCTGCTTCTGTACATGCTCACTGAAGCCTAAATGTGTCTTAATCCTGTTTGTGCTGTTTGCTAAAACTACACTGCCAAGTCATTTTAGTAAATTTCAGACTTTTAAAATGACAGTATACATGTCCTAATTGGACGCGTTGTACATGTTATTAGTTTGTAGGTGTACAGTATGTGTACATATGGTTTCATCTAGCCATTTAGCTGAAGCTGCTTTAATTTTGAGATATTTTGAAGTGTATATGTTTAAATACTAGGCTGTTTGCATAGTTTTTACTCCCTTAATTTGCAGGCTCATGGTACAGTCACTGCAAGTCTTGATTTAGTTATGATCTACCGTTATTCTCAGGATGAGTGAGGTTACTCAGACGTGCCATCATTGGCATGTGAATGGTTCTAAAAATAGTACAAATGTTCTAGGACAGTTTTTATGAGGAAGAAATTATTCAATTTGAAATTGTTTTGGTCTTTTGCGTGCATGTCAGTGATGTCAACCCACTATAAACGTCAGTGTTCTATGGATGTGTGTCGTACATTTAGCGTTCTCTTTGTGAAGTTTCAGTAACCGTAGCTTTCCAAAGACTTGTTACTCAGTTTGTTTTCCAGCTGTGGGTTCCTCATTATTCTGTGTGTGTTGCATTGTTGGACAGCAGTTTATCAGCACACATGTATTGTTCTGTATGTTTCTACTGTAAACTCAAAACCTGCTAAAAATATGTAGCATGGAACTTTGAGTATGTATAGTTAACTCTAGACTACACTTGAGCCTTGATTTTTTTTTTTTCTCCTTTTTCCCCCCCAGCTAGTGTTTTACATGTGGAAAGTCAAACAGGAACAGAGTCAACCTGTCTGTTTCCGTCTGTACTGACACCTGAAATAATGTTGATACTGAAGAAGTCAAATTGGATGATTGTGAGATAATTATCAGTTCTTTATTTATATTGTATATTTATACATATTTCTTAACAGAAATCTAGATGTGTGTCCACAACGGATATGGCACTTAAAATACTGTCCCTGGAAAGAGCATGCTCTGATTCCAGCAGGATAAGTAGCATGTTTTTATGCTTATCTTTGATTTTGTTGGCACAAAATGTGTCCATTGGGTGCTAACAGAAAAACTCGATGTACAGCAGAAATACCTGTTAAGACACGGAGAGTGTCAGTAATGCTGTTAAACCTCACATTGGGGGACTTTACCATCTGCTGTTCTGTGCCTGCGGTGACTTTATGGCTTCCAGTTACCCCAGCCTCTAGCCCGATGCTGATTCAGTGCAGACGGCCCTCTGAGACCAATGACGAGTGTTGGGGCAGGTGCTTGACCAACTGATGAGGGAGGACGATGCCAATAAGCAATACCCTCTGCTGTCTGGGGGGAAATGTTTTAGCTTTCAGCCTCGAGCCGGCTGAGGAGCTGTTTCGCACAAAAGCAGATGGAACTCTGTTGTTGAACGGCGTTCCTGATGTTTTATTCAGAGTTTACAGTATACATATCAGGCAGGATTTGAATCCTAGTTTCTCACCCTCTCTGTTTTTCTTCCTCTTTTTCCCCCCTCCCAGGGTGAACACTTGCCCCAACAACTGCTCAGGCCGGGCGAGTGTCGCGTGAGGAACTCCACTGGTGCGTACTGCGAGTGTGAAGACAACTGGAAGGGGGCAGCCTGTGACGTCCCCCTACTGCCTGGCCGAATGTGGCTACCCTGACAGAGGTCACTGCCAGGGAAAGACCTGCATCTGCAAGACCGATGGCAAGGTGGGCGGGCACTGCAGCACCATCACTTCGGCTGCCAGAGACGTGACCTTATTGTCTCATAAACTAACTACAATGCCATCCTGTAGGCTTCAATTACAAGTTACCCTATTCAAAATGTAATAGTAGTGCAACTACTTCAATTACTTTACCAAAGTTATATTTCTTATTTTCAACTTTTTATGAATTGATATGTGATTAAATATAAACTACTCCAAATGCATCAGGCAAAATATGGTGCTAAAATACGTCTTCAGTACACATTAGAAGTCCCTACTTTAATATGGCTGCTTGCAGTTACTGTGCGCTTAATTAATTGACATCCTTACTTTCCACGTCGAAAGCATTTTGCCCGCCGTCAAACATTGTTTGCATTGAATGGTTATGTTTGAACCCTTCTGAGATGTTTTGTATCAAGTCTTTTTAAAAATAATATATTTCCATCACTCTAACGTGTTTTTTTTATTTGTAGCCATAGTGGCAACTCTCACAGCTTGAAAGGCAATTTACCTGCTGCGAATTCAGAACCAATGGAAACATCAAAATAGCATCAAACTTTACTAAACAGCTGTGGCTGCAAATGGCTTAAGAAGACATGCACATGTAAAATATGCAAAGCAACAAAATTTGTCATTCAAAATATAGCCTAACTTTACACAAAAGAGTATTCAGATGTAACTCCCAGTGTAAGCATGAACATTTTTGTAGGTAACTGTAATTTAATCATATGCTTCCTTTTTTATTTTGTAATGAAACTTGTTACTTCCTTACACTAGCTTCAGCAGACCCAGTCGTCAAACCCTCCCCTGTGACAAAGCTTCTACTGGCTCTGTGTTCTCTGTGCAGAAACAGTGGCTCTGGTCCCAGGGGTGGGGACAACCTTAAATTTAGCTCCCAGGATTCCATTTTTAAAATTATTAATACAGGATATTCATGGAAATGCAGTCACTGTGCCTACATCCTATTTTCACCACATTATGGAGCAGGTATGCTTTCAGTAGTAAAGAAAATGAAGATTTGATACAACAACTCTGCCAAGGCCTTTGTGTCTGTTTTCATACAGAGCTGTTGGATCACAGAGTATAAAGTTATTTAGATCTGAGAACATACCATATATAACTAGCCCACTTCAGATCCCTGCCCGCCCACATCCGCCACTTATTCAGTGATTTATATAGACTGAATGAATTGTAAATTAATGTTAATTCAGTTTGGTTATCAGGCTAATATATAGCTAATCTGATTAAGTGTACCAACCCCTTAGAATGGCTCAATGTGCTGTGGTACACAACTCCTATAATAAGGATGAATGAATGCTTTATGTCGAACATGTAAAAAAATACAATAAAAACTAAGAACAAAATATTAATTTAGCGTGTCCGAAAAAAGAAAATTGCATGCACGACCAATCACAAACATCTACCAGAGCTGCATATTTTACATAAGAAGAGCAAACTAAGGCAAAATGCAATACAAAAACAGTGTCTTAAAACTGCTTCCTAAAACAGGAAGGAAAGCTGGCAAAAAAAAGCAGACGCTGTAAATGTATAAATCACAAAGCTTATTAATATAACTTCCTCATCACTCAGGCACAATATGTGACCATAATTACAACTGTGGTTTCCATAAACTTCGCTGCTTTTCGCCTTTTATTTCACTTGCAACCCTGGCAGTGGGAAGCGGCCTGAGAGCAAATAAAAAAATATAAAAACATAATTCAAAACACGGCTCAAGATGGCAACAAATTCCCTTTGCTGAAAATCTATATCTTTTATCAAAATCCCCATCAGGGAATGTTAACGGGGTTGTCAGTCTCTAAATGTTTTAACTTTTATGGCGCACTGCTGACTATCCACGCACCGAGCTCCAGCAGATCTTCTAAACGGTGACGCCGTTATCAGTCGTAGTACAGTGATTGGTCAGTAGGAAGTGCTTTTACACGGTTGATCTCTAATCTCCAACATAACCTCGTCCCGAGCAGGTTAGGCGTCATCATCAATTACCACAGCGATTTAACCTGGTAACCAGTGATCCACCGTTGTGATAGACAAAAAGCCTGGGTTGAACCTGAAGTTACCTCGGTAACAACGAAGCCTTCCTCCTCCCTCTACCTATACTGTATGTATCGATGTATGATTGGGAGAAAGAAAAATGTTTTAGTTAAAGGTTGTTTGGCGTGGGCTCCTGCTGCCCAATGACCCAATCATTTAGTAATCTCGGTCTAAAGAACACATTTCTTTATGGATATATCTGTTGATTATTATTATTTTATCATGTTTGTATCAGTGTAATATATTATTATTAAAATAAGAGCTTTTCAGCTATTTTCTTTTAACACATGCCCAGAAAAAAAAATACATCAAAGCTTCCCAGTAAATATCCCAAGCATCTGAGGCGCTAAGCAGCTCCAATAAATCAGTTGGAGGTTTAGTAAAGAGACTTTATCTGTCCAGATTTTGCCTGTTTATCTGGTGATTCAGCTCAATGCCTCTTCAGCTTTAAGCCTCCTCCAGCATTATCCGAGCTCCCTGCCCCACAACATCCGTCTGCTGTAACCTGATGGACTTCAGATTAACTTTTTGCAGGATCAGCTTCCTGATCTTTTTGAGTCATAAAAAAATACTGAGACGTTTTATTTATTTATTTTTTATGGTGATGACCTGACACTACTGTATTCTTTTTTGAATCGGACCTTAATGGCGTTCTAACAGCTCTATCAGTTCTTAAACGGCTGCACTGCTCCACTCTGCACAATCAGACAATGGCTTCATTTAATTGCAGTTATATCAGCAGCTCAGTGTGCTAGCCATCTAATTACCAAAGCTGAGGGAGTTGAGGAACAGACTGGCATTTTCTTTAGCCTTTATTACCCTGTCATGGTGTGTTAGCCCAGGATTAGCACACTCAGTGTACTCGGCACTGCCAGCTCCCAAATGAACTAATTTTCTACACAGACAGTGCAAAAGCAGACAGATGTCGGTTTCGTCAAGCCAGCCTTGCATTTAATCTCTTTCACAGATGTGTAGCTTACAACAAATCACTTCAATCTTTAAGGAAAGCAACGGCTGCATTTGTTTTATGTATTGAAAGGCCACCAAAGTGCAAAGGTAATTTGGTTTTCTAATTGTACTGAAAGTATATTAGCCACCAGGGATTTTTCTCAGTCGCTGAACAAAACAAAAGCGGAACGGGAGATTCGACCTTGATTGTCACAATGAATCACAACTCTTCCCATCACGTGGCCACTTCTGCATTGTTTCGATAATGAACAATGAGGAACTCCCCCCAGCGGTTAACATCCTGTTTCTGCAGTGCGATGGAGTGATAGCAGTGATTGGCTGGTGCATGTTTTATTCCAGGCAGGTTTTATCTGGGTCTTTTATCAGGTAGGATGGGCAGACTATAGATGAACAAGACCAATAAACTTACCCTCGAATCACATGGAAACCTGTGCGCTTCAAAAGATTGACTGAGGCCATGTCGAAGTGTCCTTGGGCAAGACACTGAACCCCGAGTTGCCCCCGATGCTGTGTCATCGGAGTGTGAATGTGTGTGCATGTTTATCTGATGAGCAGGTGGCACCTTGTACGGCAGCCTCGGCCACAGTGTATGAATGTGTGTGAATGGTGAATGTATCCTGTATGATGTAAAAGCGCTTTGAGTAGTCGTTAAGACTAGAAAAGCGCTATATAAATACAGCACATTTACATTTACATTTATTCCCTTCATTGAGAAGTGAATCCGGTTTATGCTTCTATCATTGTTCTTGTCCCGTAGCAGGGGAAGGCAGCTCTTGCCTGGGCCGTCTGTATTAAAAACAGTCATTCCTCTCAAATGAATAAAGCCTTAATTGTTTGTTAATAGATTAAAAAAAAAGTTAAATATCTCCAAACCAAGTAGCAACGTTGCTGAAAAAAGGAAGCAAATGCACAACTTCCAAATGCATTTCAGAAATAAACATGTTTACAGCCTGGTACTAAAAACTGTTTAAGGCTCTATAGCTAAGTCCTTCCTTCATAACAACCGTGCAGGGGGTTCATTATATTCAGGCTTAAAATTACGCGTAATTGGAATTCTGCTTTGAGTGACAGGTGGGTGGCGAGTGTAGACTGTAGGTTTCATTTAGCCCACCCCGCTCCAACCAGGCGGCAAGCATCGCCAATATGGTGACTTTCTATGCTCCAAACACAGTCCATGTTCTGCAATGAATCCATTTTTCCATACACAGCGGACAGATATGCAGTTAATAAACTTTAGGTAATTACTTTCTAATGCTAAATGACTCCACACCTGCATAATCAGTCTTACATAAATGCTTTAAAATGCCTCTTTAACTCCCCTGACCTTCCCTTTCACCTCTCACTTTCATAATTCAAGAGAAATCAATAATAGATCCTTCCCCCACCTTTTTTGTACCCTCTGCCAAGCTGCAGTGCATTAAAGTGAAATAATGAAGCTTAATCCTCCTCTTTAATGCAAGAACCTTTTTTTTTTAAAAAGCTTATTTTTGGGGCTTTTTTCCCATTATTCAGAGTGACAGTGGATAGACAGGAAAGGTGGGAGAGAGAAGGGGGATGACACACAGCAAAGGGCCGCAGGCTGGACCTAAACCCGGGCCGCTGCAAAGTCCCCAGCCCACATGGGACGCACGCTCCCACTGGGTGAGCTAGAGGTCGCCCCACCTTTTCTTGTTTTTATGCTGATTCTTTTTGTTATTTAATCTCTCTCAAGGCAGTCTTTTTCTTTGCTCCAGTAACAGGTTGGGGCTTGTTTATCTTGTTTATCATACGTAATTGCAAAAACAAAAAAATAATTGGGCTTCCTGCTTCATTTAATCTCTGTGTAGCCCTGACTCTGTGGCGTTTTTCCCTCCTCAGGTCCAGACTGCCTGGTCTCTGTGCCTGCCAACTCCTCCTTCTGGAGCCGCGAGGAGTACGCCGAGGCTGGGCTGGCCAGGGCTTCCCACAAGGCAGTGGTGGACCAGGGCATCATGTGGGTCATCGGGGGCTACGTCTTCAACGCCTCCGACTATCACATGGTCAAAGCGTGAGTACTCTCCACTGAGGCGTTTGGCTGCTCCTCTCATCAGAGAGAGCTGCAAGACATTAGTCCTGCTGTTGCTATGCAACTAGGGAATGTGCTTTTGAAACAGTGTCTCTGTTGCAAAAATGTAAATATTTATTTTTAACTTCCATGCCAGGAAGTTTAAAAAGGAGTGCTAAAGTAATACTTGGCTGTCAGAAAGTCTGTTGGCTTCTTCCTGCCGGCACGGTCAGTTGAGAATCAAGAAGAATAGAAACAGTGCTCTGTGTCGGGCACAGTGAGTGAAGGATGTAATTAAAACCATAAAATTACAGGATTAGCTGATGCTCCTCACCTGAACCCCACCCAGGAAGATTTAGACACTCCCTGGGCTCATATTTTTTCAAAGCCCTTTTTTTATTCCTGCTCACAGTCTCTCATATGAGACTACATAGGAGCATTCTGCTCTACACAATGCCTTTTGGTTGTTACCTTGACATGGTTGGATTGGACAGTAGCATCCAACTACTACTTAGTGTAACTGCTTTGCTTGTTCACGATGTAGCTGCAACATACCACTAACCTAAAGTTAGGAAACCCAATGAAGCACATAATGAGTGGTATTTCTCCATTCTTTTTAAGTAGTTTGATGAGGTTTATGTTCAAGTCCATTAGAAGTTGGAGCTTTGATTGGGGCACATTCTGTATCCTTACAACAGTCCTATGACACTTTGATTTAAGGAGATAAGCAAAAACCATTAAAGCTGCACCAGCCGAAGCCCACATGTGCAACTGAGGAAAATACAAGTGAGGAAAAATAGTTCTGGGAAAAAGCATGCATTAAATGAGAAGATTGATACCAGCCAATACCTTTGACATTTTGCATGTAAAACTGTAGTGTAAAACATCACACTGCAAGAGTTCAAGGTACATGGTACATGAAGTACAGCATTGTTCTTAAAGAACTTGAATAAGAAAGTCATGTTTAGTTTAAAACAGTCTAAAATAAATGGTCAATTATAGTGTAATACCACACTGTAAAAATGCACGCTGTTACAATTAAAATCCAGTGAAAATGTTACTTAAGTTAAAGTATGTAAGTATCATTAGAAAAAATGTACTTCAAAGTATTCAAAGTAAAAGTACTCACTGCAGAAACATCCTCACATTTTAAAGACGATCCAAACAGTTCTTTTAATCATTTAATCATTGCAGCTGGACTTGTAGGTCTTTACACTCAAAGGGATTATTAGGAACACCTGTTCAATTTCTCATTAATGCAATTATCTAATCAACCAATCACATGGTAGTTGCTTCAATGCATTTAGGGGTGTGGTCCTGGTCAAGACAATCTCCTGAACTCCAAACTGAATGTCAGAATGGGAAAGAAAGGTGATTTAAGCAATTTGGGCGTGGCATGGTTGTTGGTGCCAGGCGGGCCGTCTGAGTATTTCTAATCTTCTCTGTTGCCTGGTCTGAGTCTCGATTTCTGTTGAGACGTTCAGATGGTAGAGTCAGAATGAGAACATGGATCCATCATGCCTTGTTACCACTGTGCAGGCTGGTGGTGGTGGTGCTTTCAATGGTGTGGGGATGTTTTTTAGGCCCCTTAGTGCCAATTGGGCATGGTTTAAATGCCACGGCCTACCTGAGCATTGTTCTGATCATGTCCATCCCTTTATGGCCACCATGTACTCATCCTCTGAAGGCTACTTCCAGCAGGATAATGCACCATGTCCAAAGCTCCAATCATTTCAAATTGGTTTATTGAACATGACAATGAGTTCACTGTACTAAATGACCCCCAGTCACCAGATCTCAGCCCAATAGAGCATCTTTGGGATTTGGTGGAACGGGAGCTTTGTGCCCTGATGTGCATCCCACAAATCTCCATCAACTGCAAGATGTATCCTATCAATATGGGCCAACATTTCTAAAGAATGCTTTTTCAGCACCTTCACCTTTATTGAATCAAATGCCACGTAGAATTAAGGCAGTTCTGAAGGCTTAAAGGGGGTCCAAACACAGTATTAGTATGGTGTTCCTAATAATCCTATAGTTGAGTGTATATTGTTGGGTACTTTAATTTATAATAAAATATTGTATTTTACAAACTACAAGCATATTAATGCTTCGCCACCTGTTGTAATGTGCAAGGAATTTCCTCATATTATGTAATTGTTCCCCCTACATCTGTCTGATTTTAAAGTGGAGAAAGAAGAGGATCCTGTGTAATTTATGTCCTTAAAGTTATGAGTCAAGGTCTCCATTTCTAACACAGTTCCCCACGGGCTCGCTTCGGTGTCTGGCTGAGCCTTGTTAACCTGCCTTGTCACATTTAGGGGATCAAGGGAAACTTGACTGATCTGCTTTTTTTAATTTGATATGTTCCAACAATTGAACACAGACGAGATCACGACACACTCGCACGCATTTTGCAAGTGTGCAAAAATCTTCCTCGAGGAGCTTCCCTTTTCTTATTTTCTTTGCTTAAAGATTTGTCCATGTGTGTAATCATGTCCTTAGATATTAGACATTTTTACTGTGGTATTAGTCATTCATCAGCTAGTTAGTTGTTGATACATGAATACACTGATAAACACTTAAAATTGTCGGTTTTATTTTATTTTTTTATTTGTATTAAAATATTTATTTTATTGCATTTCTTATATAATCTCAGATGAAAGTTCATTCTGCAACAAACATGTAAACAAGACTAGCATTGAAACACAACATATTTGCCAGTATTGCCTGAAGCTGCCCTTTCTTGCTATGCAATAAGTTGCCCTATTTAAAAAAAAAAGTAGTCCTTCTTAAGCTTCTTGAAGCCGTTCTGTAATGGTCATCTCACCTTTCTGTTTTCTTTCTGCAGATATAACGTCAGTAGCAAGAGCTGGCTGACCCTTGACCCCTCTGTGCAAACTGTGACGCCGCGATATGGCCACTCACTGGCTCTTCATGAGGTACTGTATGTGGAGGGGTAAATCATATCTACTGTGAACCAGGTATACATTAAGACATTATGACTCCATACTGTTCATTGTGCTTCATTATAGCACATTTTACATACATGTGTAGCTCTGTGTAATGTGAAACATCTTTTAAAAGAGAATAAGAAAAGAACCGACGACAACTAAATTAAATGGAGGCACTAGCAGAAATATTATGAACTTCCATCCTTCTTATTTAGTAGTAGTGTTGTTTGTAGTCTGGTACTAATATAGAAATCTCTGGGTTTTGATAGGCCGCAGTGAAGTGGTGAAGTGGTTTCTTCTCAGCCAGAAAGACTGTTAGGAACCGCTGATGGAATAATAAATTAGAGAGAGGAGGATTTAGAGGAAGACGCAGTCTGTCTCCTCTGTGGTTTGAGAGATCCCAGTTACAAATTGCATCACGATGCCTAAATGTGTCTAGCACAGTAAATCAGTCTGGGCTTGCAAGACAAATCTATATATAATAATGCTCCGATGTTTGTCTTTCTTTCTTCCAGGGGAGGATCTACATGTACGGAGGAAAGATCGACTCCACAGGAAACGTGTCCAGCCAGCTGTGGGTTTTCCACATCCAGAACCAGACCTGGGTCCTCCTGAGCCCACGGGCCAAGGAGCAGTATGCCGTGGTGGGACACTCGGCGCACATTGTGCCCCCCTGGCCCAGGAGGGGGACAGTCCCATCATGCTGGTTATGTTTGGACACTGTCCTCTGTACGGTTACATCAGCCAGGTGCAGGAGTACAACATCGGTAAGTGGAAGGTGCTGACCGGGATGAGCATGTATTGTTCTGATGAGACTGTCGCATAAACCAAACCTCACAAGTTTAGTCTTCACACCTGCCACGTTCAGGTCCAGGTTACTCTCTTTTACCCGAAGGAAATTTGTTGGGGAGGTAAAAGGGCAGGGCACCCGTGACACACACATTCAGAAGCCGCAGACAACATACAATGGGACAATAAATAAAACAGTTTGTGCTCCAGTGCTAATCAGTATATTTTGAATATCTAATAAATAAACAAATAAATACCTGAAAACTGGCCACCATAAAATACATTAAAAAAAGAAAGAATTGTTTGTCTTTTCACAATGCACCTAGCCTTTAGCTGCTCCCCTAACTTAATAACTTATTGCCTAAATATATCTGTTTATAACAATAGGAAATTAACACTCGCCACCAAGTTAACGAGTTTTAGACTCAAGGAAAGTGTGTTCCTCTAATCCACCAACCCTGTTGGCAGGCAACCAAACTTAATTAAGAGCTTTCATTGTCCTGTAAAAGCCAATCTGTCTGAGGAAATGGGATGAATTAACCTGCCACTGTGGCCCATTGACATGAGTCCTATTGGCTCACAAATGGGGGGAATTGGTTCGTACCATTACGTATATGATCACCAATAAAATCCGATTGCAGTTTGATGTTACTTTTGTACTTGTAATGCATTTTAGGAACTATAATACAGGAGTTATATTGGCTCCACTTATCCCAGTGGGGACCAAAAACTCAATCCTCCACAGAGACCTTTCTTAACCTAACAGTAGTTTCTCTTCCCTTTCTTAGTGGTATTTCATTATATATTGTAAAACTCCCAAAAAACTGCAGGTCAGCTGCAGCTGTGTTCTTTCAAATCAAGGCTGAAGATTTTTTTTTTGATGCTGCCTTTTCTGTATTAATTGTGTAATTCTTGTATTTCATTTGTTTTATTCTATTTTAGCGCTTTTTGTGTTTTTAATTGCTCTTCAATTTTGTATGTAAAGCACTTTGAATAAATAAATAAAGCTGCCTTTGCCTCGCCTATGTTAACTGGTTTTCTGCTGCTCAGTAAAAGGTGTTTTTGTGACCCTCCAGTGAAGAACACTTGGAGCATGGTGTCCACAGACGGGGCACTGGTCCAGGGTGGCTACGCCACAGCGGTTTTCGACCCCAGCACCAGAGCCATCTACATCCACGGAGGCTACAAGGCCTTCAGCGCCAACAAGTACGGCCTGGCGGGAGACCTGTACAAGTTCGACGTGGACAAGAGGAAATGGTGAGGCCTTCTATCTGGTGCAGATTCATGTCAACAATACTGTAAAGCAGCGTTTCTCAAACTTACCACATAAAATATAAGGCTCTCTAAGTACCACCATTATGGCCCACAGTAAAATAAAGTTGCATTGGCCAGATAGCTCAGTTGGTAAAAGCGGCCGTCCATATATAGAGGTCTACTCCTCGGCAGCGAGCCTGGGTTCGACTTCAACCTGCGCGCAGCCCTTTGCTGCATGTCATTCCCCCTCTTTCTCCCATTTCATACCTTCAGCTGTCCTGTCAAAAATAAAGGTTGAAAATGCTCAAAAAAAAATATATTAAAAACAAAACAGAGAGTAGCTAGAGTAGCATAGACTCAGCCTATTCTGCTATGGACAGTTCAGGCAGGAGGTAGGTGTTTTCCTAAAAACAATATGTTGACAGCCACGCTGAAACTTTACTTCCTCCCTCCCGCTCCACCTCAGTCTAAATTTGAGGTAGCTCGGGTCATATCATTTCTCCTGACTGTTTTGTATAATTTGCTGCGTGCAGGTGCTGTGGAGACTTCGCGCCCGCTGCTTAAGTAGCAACTAGCACTCGTGCTCGTCCACTTTAGTTTCAACAGGGCTGCTCGAAATATTCTCCATATCCCCACTACTCTTCCTTATAGTTCCTGTTTGGAGCCACAATTGCAGTGTTCTTGAACCAACTCTTGCCATCACATCTAATTATGGATGCAGGTGCGCTCCGTTCATGAGCGTAACTATGTAGCCTAGCAAGCTGATATCGAAACAACAAATATTACACTAAACACTTATTTTAAATGGCTAATATATGGATTTTGTATCAATATCATGATTTGTGACTAGATATCATCTTAGATTTTGGTTATTGTAATATTGTGAAATCATAAGTCTTTTCCAGGTTTTACGAGATGCATTACCGTAAGGTGATGTCATTTTTTGAACTTACCAGACTGTTCCAGCGGTTCTGTTTTGTCTTTACCCACTTAATCATTATATCCACATTACTGATGATTTATGTATCACAAACCTCATTGTGGAATACTTTGCTTTGCTGAATACTTTACCTTTTTATATAATACTTTTGAGAAAGCACCAATAGTCAACCATACAATATCTTCGCAATATCGACATTGAGGTATTTGGTCAAAAATATTGTGATATTTGATTTTCTCCATATTGCCCAGCCTTAAGTGGAGTATGTTGTTGGAAGAATGAAAAGGCTGTGATTTTCTGTATAATTGTTAAGGCTTTTTTTTTTTTTCTTGTGAAGTGCCGTATACTTTTACCTTCTCAGGCCTCTAAAATGATTTAAATCAACACTGATTGGACAATACATGGACATGCATCCTTTGACAAGGTGTCGCAAATAGGCAGCACTAAATCTCTGTATGCAAAATGCAAGAATGGAGAATGCAAAAAAACGCCTCGCAGAAGTTTCATCAGAGCATTGAAACATACGTGTTTCCCTGAAATGAGCTCAGTCAAGAATGTCGTTCTTGTTCTTAACAAAGGATGTCAAACAGCAACTAGCTCTCATCAAAACAGTCTGCAGTAGTTATCTCTTCAAGGTTTTACATATAGCAGCCAGAAGGATTTGTTGCGAGTTATGCAAGAAGTCTGTTTTTTTTGTTTTTTAAGTCGACAGTCTGACTGCAGCAAATCTGACATTCAAGGCAAAGTTATGACTGACTCACTGCATCAGTTGCACTTTTTCTTCTCTGTATCGACCCCAGTTTTGTTTTTATTCCAAAATATTAAACATTTGATATTTCAGTCAGTTTTAAGTTCATAATTTTTTTTGTGATCATTTATTTTTGAAAGTTAAACAGCAACAAACAATCCCAAACAATACACTGAGACGGAGAACGCGTCCCACGGCCAGAAAGGAAAAAAGAAAAAAACAATAAAATAGAACATAGAGAAGAAAGACGGGAGGGAGGGAGACAAAAACAACACACCCAAACACATACACAAACAGACAAAGTTTTCATAATTTAAAATACAATAAGCTGCTATAATGTAAGGCTGAAAAGCATCTGACATTAGTTTTGGCTTTAATCAGAAGGAAGGGATTTGGACCTATGGCCTTTGTGGTTAAGTAATTGCAATGGTATTAACCGGTAATAATTTAGAATAGTTAGAATAAGGAGATATGCTTGCACACACCTGTTGCATTGAATCTGTATGTTTTGTAATAAGCGATGAACGCTAGGAAGACTGAGCATGTTACGTTTGTATACTGTAACATTTTGTGTTTAAAGGGAAGAATTTATCAAATCAGTTTGGCTCTTGGCATTAAGTGTTGTACTCCATGACATTCTGCTGTGAAAACTGAGACAAAGCAACTGTTAAATCTTGTAAAAGGCTGGGCATCCAGATAGCTCAGTTGGTAGACCAGGTGCCCATGTATAGAGGTTTGCTCTTCGGTGCAGCGGTCCCAGGTTTGACTCCGACCTGCTGGCTGAAAAATAACCCCCCCCAAAATAAAAATCTTGTAAAAGGCTGTGTTAATGGTGAGCAGGAAGTCAGTTCTGTTCTCTAACAGTTTGACCCTCTCTTTAGACACAAAAACAGTTGTAAAAGCAGCATGTTAACATTGCCACAATAGATGAAAAATGATTTTTAAGCAGCCTGAAAGTAGCCTTCTGAATAACCTCTCTATATTGTATGTATGTAACAACCATCACTGTGTGTTTGTGCAGGACCATTCTGAGAGACAGCGGCTTCTTCCGTTACCTCCACACGGCGGTGATAGTGAGCGGGACCATGCTGGTGTTTGGAGGCAACACACACAACGACACCTCCATGAGCCACGGCGCCTCTGCTTCCTGGCTCCGGGCCTACAGCCTGGGTCAGACACACACACACACACACACACACACACACACACACACACACACACACACAGACACACAGACACACAGACACACACACACACACAGACAGACACACACACACAGACACACACACACACACACAGACACACACAGACACACACAGACACAGACACACACACACACACACAGACACAGACACACACAGACAGACAGACAGACACACACACACACACACACACACACACACACACAGAGCAGATCCAGCAGTCTGTTTTCTCTGCTAAGCATGCAACTATGATCTGCTCAGTACAATTGCAGTGTTTTGTTGTCGGACACGGAGGAAGAGAAGGTCAGATGTTGCTGCTTGAGGTACAGGCGGTAAATGACAGCCTCATATCGTACATAGAACTTAAATTTTCCAGCACCTGGTAGTTTTACTGAATAATATCTCCAGGCAGAATGCGCTCGAATGGGACATAGTTTTCCTGGATAAAGGAAGTGAAGCGGTGTGTTGTGCCTGTTGAAAGTTACTTCTTTTTGTTGTCATTTATATACTTAATACTTATTTCCGTGCATATTAATGCAGTTCTGTGCTGGAAAGGCTGGTAGTTGCCTGAAGAAAGTTGAATCTAAATCACTGGACTGGGGTCTTGAATGAAGACGTTCTGCTGTTTGTCCCTAGTAGTTATTCTGCTTTGTGTACAGTTAGTCTATTTAATCAAAAGTGTAATGACGTCATATGACCTGGATAATAGAGATACACACACACACACACACACACACACACACACACACACACACACACACACACACACACACACAAGGGTCAAAAGAATTTGGACAACCCTGTTCACACTTCTTCTTCATTTTCTTGGGGCTTGTTTGTGGTCTGGTTCAATAGCGCTATACTTTGTCTGTCTGGGCTCGGTTTACACCTATCACAGTATAGGCAGGCTGGGGGAACTCATATTAATGTTAAAAAACCACCACAAAGACCTCTCCAAAACGTCTAACTCTTCTGCCCAAAACAAATGCTGCTGTGAGCCCATTATAGCATGAATACATCCCAGAATCTTGTATTGATGTGACTGATGTCTGCTTTTTAATTCACATTAGTGCCATAGAGCAGTGATTCGCAACCAGGGGTACTTCTGCAGTTGCCAGGGGGTACGTGGAAAGATTGTGTAGCAGCTTGAGTTATTAAAAACAAATTACGATTTGATTAAATTAATATATCCGCTGTAACAACTGAACACTACATGTTGAAGTTATGCAATCATTCCCAATCTTGCAGAGACGGAGAACGTAGGTGTATGTAAGGAGATAACATAGGCAGCAGCTAAGAATTGCTGACTAAAATGCTAGTTAACATTAGTAATTAAGCATAAACAGCTGATGTAAGTCCAAACTGAATGGCAGTCAATGGGATGCTAACGGCAGGTGATGACTGAGCTAACGGCAGGTTGAGCTGAGCTAACGGCAGGTGATGCTCCACAGGAGCTCCGCTTAGAGAGGAGAGGCTTACCCCCTTGGTTTTAACAGGTGGTTAGCTAATATCAATGAATAAATGGTAGAAATAAAAGCTAAAAGTAAGTTGCTGAAATAGTTAGTTGCAATTAGGCCTACTGACTAAACGGCTCAAATAATTGGCTAAAAGTAATGGATAAATAGTAAATATCTAAATATTGAAAGCTGAACAAGTTTAAACAAATGAACGATATCCACTTTTATATAATGAATTAGTGTTAAACATTTGGAACATATATTGGGAATTGATGACCTGGTCATTGTGAGGGTTGGGAAGCACTACCATAAAGGAAAGTCAGGTCTTTGGGGGGGAAATTGGCAGATCAGATTTTGTCCCGTTGCTGCTGACTCCTTGAGGATTTCTCAGTGAAGGAAAATACAGAGTGATCACAGTGATGGAAGCACTAAACCAGTCAGTCTGGGGTTCGCACTGGCTGCTTTGGGAACCTCTCTGATGTTTATTCTTGTGCTCTTCTCTCTACTGCTTGGATGCCCTTAATCAAGGTACTTAACCCTCAGTTTGTGCAACACAGCTGCTCCACAGCAGATAGAGTTGTACAAAGCTACTCCCCCATGTGTGTCTGCAAGTAGAAGAAGATGAATGATAGCAAATGCGTTTCTTTTGTCTTTCGTACTTAAATATGACGATCAAAAATTTATTGTTGTCTGCCTTAGTGTACTTTTTCTTTTGCATTCTCATTATAATCCCATTTCAAGTTCTCTATGTCCTAATAGAAGTTAGCACAGTTTTGTCAGAAACTGTCCTCATTTTGTTAGTTGCCTGTAAATATTGTTGTCGGTCTCCTTCCGCAGTGCTGTCAGATACTGCTCATTAATGGGAGCCTTTGGTCTGTGTGGATGGGAGGGAGAATTTCCTGCAGGCTGCGAAATGGCCCCAGGACATTCTGTTTTTCTGTGTCACAAAGATGATTGACAGACGGACGAAATTGCAATCTCGGAGGCCCGAGCACCCCCTCCCCTTCCTGTGCAACCATCTTTTGTTCATGAGAATTGCATGTTGGGCATCATGAGACCAACTCATCTCACACTGGTCACAGTGGGAAACAGATTGTTTTCATGATTTCCAGAGAGTTTACATTAACTCGAACCTTAGAAATGAGTATTGTTTTCCCTCCCTCGTAGGGCTGGGTATTGTCTTTGACTTTGATATTGGTTCCTAAACAATACTTTTTTTTTTTATACCACTTAAAAAAAAAAAAACTAATTAACTTAACAAAAATTACAATACAGAACATTACACATTACAGCGCAAATCCTTTTTGTTTCAGCTGCTACTACGTGAGCCCTGTCTCTGTGAGTAACGTTGAGTTTTTCCTGCGTGTCTCTACGACGTGCAACGTTAGACAGCCAATCACAAACCTTATTAGATCAGGGTAGAACCATGCTTTATGCTTATTGGCTTACTGACGCTGATGACATGTACTCCTTAGGTATAGAAATTGGGTATTGAATGACGAGGCATTTTTTAGTACTTATAACTAAGGAGGCAATTCGGTCGAGGCCTTAAAAGTATTGAATTCGGTACCCAGCCCTACTTCCTCAGCTCTTACAGTACTGTCCCTGCCACTCACGATCCTCTGTATGAGTCTGTAATTGAACAGCAGAGACACATAGACCCCATATACCCCCACCCCCCAGCAGCCAGCTGCAAGGTCGGTGTCAGCAGCAGCCGCTCTGTAATTGTCTGGTAATTACAGATGAGATGGGCTAATCGCCCCTCCTTAACAAGCTGAACTCAATTAGAGTGTGGAATTTAAGGGTCATAATAAATCCCCACTCTGAGGGGGCAAAACGCCACACCACCTGCACCGGCGCACAACACCAGAGGGCAGTGTCTACCTGTGAATGTGCAGCTCTCTTGCAGATGTCACTCTCTCCTCTGGGAGCCCCATGATGACTTGCACTGCATTGTACTGACTGAGGGTGATGTATTGCAGTCACAGTCCTGTGTTCCTGCAGCTTTGACTCCCAGGCTCAAAATGCCAAGTCTTTTTGTTGTTGTTGTTTGTTCTGTTTGTACGGGCTTGTGATAGGTGTACACAGTCAAATACTGCTGCAGATTAATTTAAAAACTAAAGGAATTCATCACCTTATTCGTTTTTTGTTTTTTTTTACCCAGCAAGCATTGACTTGATGATTTGGATGTCAAGACATCTCAAGGTTGGGGTTACAACTGAGCTAAATCTTGTTCGAAATGTCAGTTTCTACTGTAAGTTACTGCACTTGACATAGTGTTAAAACACCTAAAAGCAGTGGTTTCCAAACATGAAGGTCACAAGGTGATTAATGGGATCAGTGGGAGAAATGTACTTCTGTATCTTAAAATGATAACTTTTTCTGACTTACCTCTTCTCCCTTCTGTTTTTGTGACATACAATCCACGCTTGTATATCCACATTAAGACCATAAGCTTTGATAGGGGTCACAAGCCAAAACTGCGGGTCTAACCATGGGCCTAAAGACCTTCAAAATCAGGCCTGCATATAAACTACAGTAAACGTCTAGCTTTCCTTTGACTTGCAAATCACCAGATCAGGGCTCCTAGTGTACCTACTTATTCCTGTTCAGGTACATCTTTTTCCTGTTGGGCTCATCAGCCTCAAGAGGGACGCAAGATAGTATTTAATCAAATCTGAATCCAGGATCAAATCCCTTATCCAATCTCATTTGCAGGTAAGACGGTAAGGTAACAAGTAGCTAAAGATTTAGATCTGTTGTCACCTTTTGTTGGCTCATAAGCCACAGCCACTAGAGATTCTTAGGGCGGCCTAATCAATGTTCCGAACCTGTAGCTACAAGCTGATAATGAGAGAACAGCAGAAGAGATTAACCTTATTTTTCACAAGCTACTTGCTCTAAACTCTTGCAACTCTTTAATTTTTAAAGAGTTTAAGTCCAACAGTGTAAAATATTGACATTATAAGAATACAGGTTTTACTGGGAGATTCTCCTAATTTTGATGTGATGCAATCAGGTGGATAACTTGTTCTGCTAAATGAAAACAAACTGAGAAATGATTGTTTGATGAGTACACAGACCTGCTTGTGGAAAGCACCTTAACCAGACCTCATCATTTAAGCCGTTTTGGAATTAACATTTAAGCGTTAGTGCAAAACTTTTTGATATTAATGAACTTCTGTTACGTTCACGTCATTGCCAAATGAGTTGCTACAAAGCTAATTAAGGCTCCACAAAAGTGTGGGTGTGCCGACAGTTGTTGTCATTACTTAGAATTCCTCATAGAGGACCAAGAGGCAGACAGAAACTACGCTATAGCTTTAAAGATGCAGTAGATTAGACTTGTAAAACTAACTTTCTGTCATATTTGCTGAAACTGAACCCATATTCGAGTAGAACTATAAAGCAGGTAAAAAAAAAATCTGGCTTCTTTGGCACCACGTCTAGCCTGTAGTGCGAACATCCACCGCTCCCTCTTCAAATTCTACATTAAGGGTCGGGGGCGGGGGGGGCACATGCATTCGATCTCCCTTGTGGGGGGAGGGGCTTAGGAGACCGTTAGGGCGTTAGCAGAAAGAAGGTGGGGAGGGACTTTGGCTAAATCCTGGATCTTCACAGTCCTACCTACAGCACCTTGTAATTAGCAGCAGCTGACCTAATCTACCACCAGGGTGACGTTTGTCATTTTAAGTTTTAGCAAAAGTGACATTCTGTGAATATCCGTGCGTTACGTACACTACATTATGTCTGTACATGGCTGGTTCCTAATTCCAAAGGAGGAGGAGTAATAAAAGATAATAGATGGCGATAACAGATCCATAAGGTGGAGGGAACAAAAGAGAAAGAATACTGCACACAGACATGGCCGTGGGCTCTAAGATGCAAACCACATTAGTGCCATCATCTATCAAATAAAGGCATTAATGTCTCCTGCAAACTATCATTAAAACAAACAAAAAAAGAAGGGAAAAATAGTGGCTGAATTCTCATCCGTGGCAATTTCTGTGTTTTACTTATTTTCTGAGTATATTTCTGTTTTTCTTGGCATGGTTGTTGCTCCTATAGCCGTCAGTGCCTCATTGTCTCGGACAAGGACACTTTGCTACCTCATTGATACACAAGGATATGAGCTGTCGCAGGTCTCACTAACCACCCATGCCATGTCTGCCTAATGCCCAAGTGCCGAAGACGCTCATGCTTTAAGATGTGGGCGCAGGTCAACGGTTTGACCTCTCCGTGTCGTCTTTTCATTCCAGCATGTGACGAATGGACAGTGCTGCCTCGACCGGACCTCTACCATGACGTCAATCGCTTTGGACACTCAGCGGTCTTCAGTGACAGGTAATCATTTACGCAGCAACTAAACGCAGCGACTAAATGCAGGGTTTGCAGAATGTTACACAGAAAGGTTGTATGCATAATGTGTGAAAGGTATATTTGGCTAAAAGGCCTTAATGAAATTAAAACCAAAATAAGAACAAAACTAAACAACGGGTCTTTCCATTAACAACAGTTTGGACGTAAACACATACATTTATTTGAATGGTATTGTATTCCTCCCATAGAGTTCTACAGACTTGTAAAACCAATGCCAAGGAGCCCTGAATATGTTGTTTCCTTTTTAATTTGTTGCTAATACTAATCTAATAATCGGAAATATACCACTCTTGGTTAAAAAAGGAAGGAAATAAGTATGGGAGAAGTCGGCCAGGTTACTGCAGGGCATATAAACGTGATATTTTCAACCCTAACCTGATTTCTCTCAGTACCCTTATTTCTTGAGCGTTTAATCCAGGGTGACTGGCTTTATTTCCACTGGCGCCAGCTCACATTTATTTATGCAGTCATGGTATTTAAAGACAAATGGAATGGGTTACACAAACAAACAAGTTCAGTTGGTATCTGCATTTAATGTAAATAGGAGCTGGGATGCACTTTTTCCCTTTTATGGGACTTTTCAGCTTTTCTAATGGGAAATCAGTTTTCTCAGTTGCTTCCTGTTTTTTTTTTTCTTCTTTTTTTTTAAAATAAATTCATGATGAGAAAGGGTTAAAAAAGACCCACACATCCCTTGCCCCATGCCTGGTGCTTGAAACCTTACACAGCATTAAAATCCTTCTAACACTTGATTGTTCACTTTGAATTTCCAGGGTGCCGATGTTCTCTAATTATTACATGAATGATTTCATAAAACTGAATACATATGGTCAGATAGAACATGTTAAACTCCTGATTCTTATTTAGGCACGAAGGAAATGTGGGAACATGGTGCTTTTCTTCCAATATTCTAATAAAGAAAAAACCCAAATGCTGAGCGGAAAAGGGAAAAAATTTAAACTCTGAGGCAGCATGGGGAAAAGGCAAACACTTAAAGCCACAGACACACAGTATATCCAAAATTAAGCTTGTTACTTGACAGAAATAAACCTTTGTGCGACTGTGCGTTCATACATGACATTTCATTATTAGTCTGAGATATGAATGGATTGTGATGGGGATGGTGGTGCAACCAGAAGGGATGACTCATCGGTAAGTGTTATCTGCACCGCCAGCAGAGCAAGACACAGCAATCCATATTAAATTATACGTCCTGTTGTGGAGAAGGCATCAAATATTTACATGAATCCCCAGCCCTGTGTTGAGTCAATCTTCACTGATGATGACTCCTGTTCCTCGGGAGTAATTAAGCGTTTGTTCATGCATTCGTTCATTGATCCAGTTCACAGACTCAGGAGCAGTACGCTTTTTTTGGAACACTTTTGCTTTGAAAAGAAAACGTTTCAAAAGAACTTTACAGTAAGGCTCCGAAACAAACAACAACAAAATGATGGGATGCATAATAGATAGAGAAAAACTATGAAAAATGTAGTCCAGAAAAAATGGGTCGCAATTACCAGCATCTGTAAAAACTCACTCTAAAGCTCTTCCAAAAACAAAGTTATTTTGTCTGTTGAAGGGAAAGTAGTGGCGTTCACTTCCTCATTCATGAATAAGTCAAACAAATCACCTTCTCTAGCCCCCAGTTATGCCTCTCTGCATTGGTTGATTTTTAGAATGATTTCTCAAGGTCATATAAGGCTCATTTTCTCAACCATACTTGTGTTTGGGGTTCTGCTAGAACATGTTTACATGCTTTAATATAAAAAAAAACATTTTACCGTGTGACTGTCTAAAACACTCTGTTTTAGCATCTATCTCTACAAGCACCGCTCCTGGGGGGAAAGAATAGCAGTCTGCTCTGATTGGCCAGCGTTTCTGGGTCTTCCTCATCTGGGGCTGTTTCAGGAAGGAGGTTAACAAACTCTGAGTCACGGAGTTGATTTACTCTGAGATGGGAAACTGAGTTTTCAATACCAGAACAGCTGATTTGAGTTAAGCTGTGCCACTATAAAAAAGCAGCTTAAATGAAGCCATGATATTACGATTTGCCATGGCAACAACCACAAACGAACTGGTCAGCGGTAATACTCATGCACACATACAGCCAGTTTGAATATATATTTTGTTTAAAAAGCAACACAGCAGCTGCTGCAAAAGAGAGAATTTGCATGGGAGAAAATTGCTGCTATAGTTCATTTGTGAGTTCTAATATAGTATATTAATATCATATTTAATCATTTGAGTATTATATTACTGGTGAAATGGTATCGAACCTATATCTATTTCATTTAGTTGCAATCCTATGGGTGAAAAAGTCTTACAGTCCATAGTCCCAGGCGTTCTTTGCTTCTTTTTTTAAATGAGGAAAAATAGGAAGGGGCTTACTTTCTGTGTTTGTTTCCATTCAAAACTCCGACATTCTCCTCTTCCTGATCCGTGCGCTCAGCAGGACGTCCAGAGCAAACAGTTTGAAGTATGCCCTCTATAATCCGAGGGCACTTTTGATCAGACTGGTGCAAATTACCCATCCACCGCTGCCTGCAAGCACACACACTCACAGTCACACACTAATCCTCTGAACAGAGGCCAGTGGAGAGTGATGTTCACAAATGCTCTGAACCAGACATCCAAACACACACTTGCACATACACACTGCAGGGGGGAGGTCTTTCAGGTCCATCTACACAGGGGAGAGGGCTTGTTGGGGATTTAGCCGACTTGTGAGGCAGGTTGAAGCCCAGAGAAGAGGAAGAGCACCGGGATGAAGCTTTTCTGACTCACTCGACGCACAAAAGCTCGAAACTGAAGATTGCAACTTCCTGAATCCCTTACATCTTCTCACCACCTTCCCCTGTAGTAGGCCGGTGTCATCCATGACTTTTTTACGCACAAAAATCGATTAGATTCTGATTCACAAGGTCCCAAATCGATTTTTTATTCACGATTTTTTTGATTTATTTTTTCTATTCAATATCCTTTAGGTTAGGAACATTTCAGTTACAACACCAGTTATCTTGGATATGAAAGATAATCTACAATTGTTTAATCTTCCCCTTTAATCTTCAATCATTCTTAAAAGTAGCAATGTTTACATTAAGAACTAACCTGACTGAAACATACTTTTTATCATAACACAATCAAGTGCAACTCAACCGACTCTACATTCAGTGAGCATTGAGTGATATTTCATTCAGATATCTTAAGGTGAAGGACCCCTTTTAAAGGGCAATGCCACTTTTTCCTTTGCCAAAATGTAGCCTAACTTTGGAGTGTTATTTAACCCCCTTTCCGACAATGATCTAGTTGATACCAATAGATTCCTTAGGTCTTCTAGTTTCATGTGGTAAAGATTAGAGATGGTCCGATACCACTGTTTGCTTCCCGATACAGATTCTGATACCCGAACTTGTGCATTGGCTGATACCAAGTACTGATCCGATGCCAGTGTGTCATATATTTTATGTTTTAACAACTGGATACTACTATCCCTGTATGGATATGGTTTATATCTTTGTTGTCGGTCTGGCTGTGGTTAAACTCTTTGTGAAACATGAACAGACAATGAATGACACAGAACTTTCTTTTATTATCCAATTTGACAGTCCGTTATAACCGAAAGAGAACATAAACTTTTTGTATATTTTTCTAGGGCTTTATTACGTGGTATCGGATCGGTGCATAAACTCCAATACTTCCGATACCAGCGTTTTTAGGTAGTATCGAGGCGATGCTGATACTGGTATCGAAACATCTCTAGTAAAGATTGATTCTTGGATTGTATCAATCAATTTTGGATCATTTAACTGAAAATCAATTTAAGTCAGGAAATAAACAATTTTTTAAATGCAGCCCTACCCTGTAGCCCTCTAACATCCTTACCCTTTTATCTGACAGTGTGATGTACGTGTTCGGTGGCTTCAATAGCCTGCTGCTCAGTGACGTCCTCGTGTACACCTCGCCCAGCTGCGCGGCCTTCTCTAGCCCGGCATCCTGCAGCCAGGCCTGGCCAGGGATTCACTGCGTCTGGAACAGCACCCAGGGGACCTGCTTGCCCTGGGAGAGCAACGCCATTGGAACGGAACCGCAGCTGCTCCCAGCCTCCTGCAACACACGATCATGTAGGTGACGCCTGCATTCTGCCATGTGAAACTAATCCAAGCTTATTTTAGATCCTTTTGTTTTTTCT
>JAEKDQ010000920.1:0-44681 GCA_026937815.1 Etheostoma perlongum
AAGACTGAAACTGTCTTTGGTACTTTAACGGCTACTCTCTGGCACTTTAATTCCTCTTTTATTGCTACAAACATTGCACTTTAGATACTATTTTTATTGTTTATTTTAGGTTATGAATTGCCTACTGTTTTAGTGTCCATTGTATGTGTTATGTGTACTGATCATGTTTTAAAGTGTTGTTTCTTTTTGCTTTTAAGGAGACGTGAACAGGGTTTCCTCTCATATATCCAAAATGTTAGGCCTTAAAAAGTGTTAAATAAGCTGAGGTCTTGTGTCTAGGTCTTAAATCATTTTAAACAGGTCTTTTACTTTCCTTCCATGTAACGGTACCTCTAATGTATCGTTTTAGGACATTTTTTTGTTTAGCGTTTAATGTAGTTATATAGGTCTTTAAATGTCATTCATAATGCTCTTAAGATGTCTTAAAGTTGACTTGGTGAAAGCTGCAGAAACCGTGGTGGAAGACCACATGAATAAAGTTTCCTTTGGCCTAACTTGTCAAAAATGTTCCCCAGCCAACCACAGTGCCAAGCCGTGCCGGACCCCGTGCGCCATGAGGAGCACCTGCAGCGAATGCACCAGCAGCAGCTCGGAGTGCATGTGGTGCAGCAACATGAAGCAGTGCGTCGACTCCAACGCCTACGTGGCCTCCTTCCCCTTCGGGCAGTGTATGGAGTGGTACACTATGAACTCTTGTCCACGTAAGACATCTCATTTTTTGTCATTTTCCCCCTCCCCTTATATTTTCTTTTACAGGTTTAATATGGCAATCATTATTCTTTTTGTCTGGTTTTCTTCTTTTTTGGGGGGGCAAAACACACCATACCAAACACACTCTAAAATAATGAGTCTGAAAATCTCTTCGTCTTATTACATCATTACATTACAAAAAATAATTTTCTCATGTCATTCAGTCTCTTTTTATAACAGTGCAGTGTGTAGACTGAAATGAACATTTATTAGAACAGACGGGATCATTTAAAAAGCCCTGTGGGTAAACACTTAAAGAAGGCTGAACATTGTCCTTCTGCCTTTATTATTTTATCGAGAAGGAAAACTTTGTGATTAGACAACTGTTGAAAAAGAAGCTTGGAAAGAAATATGTAATTTTTCTTTAGTAATTTCAGGGAAAATGGGGACAGTTGTGTTCAGTTGGTGCACCTGATAATACTGTACATGTATATTTTAGTCAGAGCAAAACAGGTCAGCTGAACATGCAATCATATCTTCATATGTGTGGGATGACGTTTTGCTAATGATAAATGAATATTTACTGCTCCCTAATGAAGCCTTTCTTTTAAGGACATTCCTGTTCACTCTATAATTGGTACCCAATTACAGGAAATCTTCTGGGAAATTAGGGAGCAGCGAAGTGAGGCATTCTGCTCTTCTCTTGTCTTTTTTTTGTAATCTGTCTTGTCTTTTCATCAGATGACTTCATTGATCTCATCATACCTCAGCGTGAGAGCTTTTCTGCACTGTTTGTTTTGCAGTCCTGGCATTGGCATCTCTTGAGTCAAATTGATTATACATAAAATGTTAACTTTTAAGTGTGCACAGAGCTCTCCATGCATTATTCCAGTTACCCAGTCCTATTTATTCCAAACAAATTACTGTCTCTCTCTCTCTCTCTCTCTCTCTCTCTCTCTCTCTCTCTCTCTCTCTCTCTCTCTCTCTCTCTCTCTCTCTCTCTCTCTCTCTCACATGAAAATGTTGCTGCATACTATTTAATCTTCCGATTGAGTTGCAGTAGCTGCATGAATAATCACCACCAGCCCAGACAGGATTCATGAGTTCCAATCCAAACCCGACAGGCAAATAATGTGTTCAACCACTTGCGCAAATGTAGCGATATTCATCAGATTAAAAAAAAAAAAAAAAAAAAAAAAACCTAAAAGGTAACATTTTGAATAACTATGGCTCTTTAGAGTAGAGCAGCTTTAAATGTCTTTTTTTTTTAACCTTCATTTAGTTGAGCACATTAAACGGTGGCCCCTTCAGTTGATGAGATGGGGATTAATAATCTGGTTTAATAGTTTGATCATTTAGTCCCCAGCCGGTGCTTTGTTTTGTGAACAGCACAACAGAGAACAATTTTCATTTGTTTAACCTGGCAGGCCAATAAAGTACAAATTGTTGCTTACAGCCGTAGGCAGAGAAAGAGAGTTAGGAATTAAAATCTAGACAAAATGTCTAAGGAGAGAAGGTGCAGAGGGAACCGGAGTCTTGTAGAGGTGTTGTTGAAAGGCTGGACCTTATTTACTAAACACTAACATACATACTCTTAACCACCACTCATAGGACAGTAATTGATTAAGTGAAAGCTTTAGTTACACCTGGGAAACTTACTGAGGACGTCTGTCTTCACAGCGGGAAGCAAATAAGTCTTCGCTGTAGTAAGTCTTGTGCATTGCTTTCTAACTGGTGCTGCGTTGTGCTGCAGCGGAGAACTGCTCCGGGTACAGAACATGTGGCCAGTGTCTGGACCAGCCGGGCTGCGGCTGGTGCACCGACCCCAGCAACACGGGCAAAGGTCAGTGCATCGAGGGCTCGTACCGCGGGCCCTTCCAGACCTCGGTCCCGGCCCCATCCACCCTCCCTGGCCTGCCCGCCATCCCCCCCCAGCCGGCGCTCAATGCCAGCATGTGCCCCAGTGAGGCCAAATACAACTGGTCCTTCATCCACTGCCCAGGTACGGAAGAATTAGCTCTTACTGTAGTTTTTTTAGGATAATCATTGACAATCATTTGAAAATACTAATATCTGTTAATGTATTGTATAAATGCCATTTCTTTAAATGTGTTTGTGTGAATACGAAACACCCATAAGACGGATTTAAAAAAGTTATTGTTAATTGTCACATACACACAGTAGAATAGGGAAGTTTTTGGGAGGTCCAGTGTCTTGCTCAGGGATGCTTTGACACGTGGCCATGTGTAATCAAAGCAGCAGAGGCCACAGTGTCATGACTCTCCGTCTCAAGTATGCGTCTGAAAACACTGGATCCTTCACTTCCCATAATGCAACTCAATAGCGTCTTTCTTTAGATGCCCTCTGCCCTCTCACTGCCCGTTGCTTTCAAACACCACATGTTCAGTTCGTAATGCAGGCTTTCTGGTAAGACTTAAGTCCAAATCCCAAGTTGAGATGTGTTATATATTATTTCATTGTTATTTTGGAAGGCTCCCTTCAGAGCCAAATTTAAAATGCACCCCCGTAATGAAACAAATTACTTATCTAACAACCAGAATATCTGACAATGTATTGTGGGATTGTTTTACTCATTCATTACAATCTAAAACAGAAATACATTTAGATGACCTGCTGTGGCTATTGTTGACAATTAAACCTGGCAGGCATAGAGAATATCAAAGTAACATCAATGCACCACACAGACAGTCCACTGCCAAATACTTTCTGTACTTGTATGTCAAATACAATACAAATTCCTTCATGTTATGGCCGGGGGCTGTTTATCAAAATACACTTTCAGTGTGCAATGTTCACCAGTATGTGGTTTTTTAACTTTTTGGCAGCTTGTCAGTGTAACGGTCACAGCCAGTGTATCAATGAGAGCGTGTGCGAGAAGTGCGAGGACCTGACAACCGGCCGGCACTGCGAGAGCTGCATCTCCGGCTTCTACGGAGATCCCACCAACGGGGGCAGCTGCCAGCGTGAGTATTCGTGGGCTGTTCAGCCCAGCGCTAAATCAACCAGTCAGTCTTTGTGGGCACAGCTTCATTTAACTTGTCAGTGGTTTACAGTTCAGTTTTATGCCTGCCATTTTCCTTGATTCCTGGATGCACAGCATAACAGTCCCGTGGGATATTAAAGATTTACTCCACTCCACAGCTAATGCTGACAGTCAGTCGATCAGACAACAAATCAATCGTCCATTCCTTCAGCTTCATTTAGCTTTCCAGTATATTACAGCCACAGTGTATATTTTTATGCCTCCACGCTGGTGACAGCCGGCGGCCGGAGGCATTATGTTTTTGGGTTGCCCATCCGTCCCATTCTTGGGAACGCCTTGAGGGCATCCCTTCAAATTTGGCACAGATGTCCACTTGGACTTGAGGATAAACTGGTCAGAATTTGGTGGTCAAATGTCTAGGTCAGTGTGATCTCAAAACGCATTACTTGCCATAACTGCCATAACATAACTTGCCATTCACACAAATGTCTAATACAATACAATGATGAAAAATGAATTTTATATCCAAAAGGTCAACTTCACCGTGACATTGTAATGTGCCAAAACACTTATCTGGCCATTATTCAACGCCATAATTCAGGAACAGAACTTTTTTTTGAGATAATGTTTTGGCCTGTAATTGACAGGATAGCTTGAAGACAGGAAAGCGGAGGTGGGTACATGCAGCTAAGTGCAGCGGGTCAGATTTGACCCTGGGCCTGCAGAAGGGCAGACCTTTAATACTGACTGCCCACAATGGTGATTGATTAGATCTTCTGTGCTGCCTGGTTGCAGACGTATGTGAAGCATCCATGTTTCACCAAAAAATACACTTTTTTCTTAAATTGTCTCAAAGTCTTCACTACATATATTTATATGAATCTAGACAGGCGTGGATGTACACTGCAACTTGCCTGGTTGACGGAGGCATACAACCGCGACGCAGTAATTAAAGTTTTTCTATTTTTGGTGCTAATTCCATATTTACTTCTTCTACATCAGTGACAGCCATACCCCAGCCTCTCATATCTTCATCTTGTCAGTATTATTCAATCATTGTTTATACCTTTTTATTCCTGCCTTCTCCTACAATTATAATATGGCTTGTTGTTCCACCAGCTGTCCTCCATTGTACCCTAGATTTCTACATAATTTGCAGCTGTTTATACCAAGAGGCTCAGTGATCTTCAAACATGATGAACTGATTTTAACGTGAAGGACGGCAAAACATGAACATTCATACAATTGTTTATAAAGCTGGTCCTTAAAATCCCCACACCTAATAGACATTTGGCATCTGTTAACGGACACAATAACTGTCTCTCTGGACGTGGAATGTCACCTCTGGCGGGGCGGCAGCCAAAGCTCGTGTGGGAGATGCAGCGCAGAAGTTGGGTTCACCTATACATATGCATAGAATTAGCTCTGGAACTGAACTTCTGGATAGGACCACCATTCCAATTTTTATTTCCATCTTGTCCTTTCTTTGGAGAATGGGATAGTTGACCCCTATGAAACATTCAGGAAAGCAGAGTAGCCATTGAATGTGTCATAACTGTGTCAAACTGTATGCAGACATATAGGAAAAGCTCCAGGACAGACTTTATATTTGTGACATAGACCTTAAGCGTGATTTATGGTTCTGCGGAGGCTCCTCGTAGAGCTTGTGTGTGTCTGTCTCTTTTAAGAGAACAGCAGGGCCGGCAAGTGTGTGTGCATGGGGAGTGTGTGCTCTCTAACCACGGTGAGAAATCTGTAGCAGGAAAAGTTAACCCACTCCTTTGGGCTACAGCAAAGAGTCTGTGTCTCCACGTTTAACGTAGAAGCATATATCACGCTTTAGTTGTTTGAACGGGATCAAATGTACTCAGTTGACACTTTAATATAATATTCGTGTCATGATGGTTATGAAAAAACATACATTAACGATTTATGCTCAGACATTCTACAGAGGAAAAAGTATAATATTATACAATACATTCAATATTCTGTAGCTGTTTATCTAGAATAATAGCATTTGTTAAATATAAAAACAAATGGGATGGTATTGCTTTACTGAGGCACTTTATGCTTTTATGTTTCATGTCTTTTGTTCAGCCTGCAAGTGTAACGGCCACGCCAGCATGTGCAACCCTAACAACGGCAAGTGCTTCTGCACCACTAAGGGCATCAAAGGGGATCGCTGCCACCTGTGAGTTTGACATTTTCCATTCTTTGTCCTCAACTTGTCTCCTGTGTCCTGCCTAGGAAGATTAGATTAGATTTGATTTCAACTTTGTCATTGTGCAGACTACAAAGACAACGAAATGCAGTTTGCGTCCAACCAGAAGTGCAAAAAGAGCAGAAAAGTGCAATGTGATAGACGGATAGACAGGCAGACAGGACAAGAAACAGCAGTAGTGTACAGTTGGTTTAAAGAAGGTGATTTAGAGTGATATAAATTAAATATGAATATGTGCAGTGTATTAACAGTTACCTTATACAGTAAGAGCAGAATAAATATGGCTATGTAATGTTAACAATGTATGAACAGCATGTATCTGTACAGTGTAGTCACATCATAATACTAGTAACAATAATATAGATATATGCAGTGGATTATTATTAGAAAAACTGAATAAATATGGATATTCAGTATGAACCATATAGACAGCTATGTGCAGTGTGGTAACAGTCCCATTGTAGTGCAGAAACAGTAACACTATAAGAGTAGTGCGAATAATTGTATGTGCAGGATGAATAGTATAAAGAGCAGTAGAATATGGCTATGGATAAGTGTATTTACAGTATGTACAATTGTAAGTGAATAAATAGAACACTATGGGTGGGATAGGGAGGTTGGGATTAGTTGGTCTGTTATCGGGATGCAGAGCCAGATTTCAGTAGCTGCAGGAAAGAAGCTCCCTCTGTAGCTGTCCTATTCTAACCCGCCCTACAGTTAAATTCTGGGTGGTAGAATAGTCTTTTTGTTGTTGTCCATCATATGCAGTATTTGTGGCTCTGGAACTTTACTTGTGTTGTACTTGTGTGCTGTGAACATCACTGATATAAATATGTACCTGCATGCACTTTCAAAAGTCAAGAAAGCATTTTTCATGTGTAAAGATATATCGCAAGGGAAATTCAAGGGTTTGGTTTCGAAACGTCAAAAACCTGCAAGCAAACATGCAAATATGTTTTAAGACAAGACTCCTTTTTCTTTTTTTTTGTTGCCATACTGTAACAGCAGCTGTTCATAAGTACAAGCAGCATGAATCTTAACCCTGGTCTTCATTACCATGGAGATTCTCAAAACCCATTAAAAAGTTGAGAGACGGGTGCCTGGATAGCTCAGTTGGTAGAGCGGACGCCCATAAAGCGACCAATAAAGGCCTAAAATGCCCCAAAAATAATCTTTAAAAACCAACAACTTGAGACAGTTTTACAAATGGGTGGTCATCAGTATGAAAGTGAAGCTATTTTTAGACAGAAAGTATCTGTTTCATCCTTCTTTATCCGTGTTCTTTTCATCGGGCTCTAAATGCAGCTGCCTGAAGGTAAAGACTCCTGTGTGTTTGCTTCTCTCCATGTGTGGATTTCCTCTCGTTAGTTTTTTTTTTGTCAGCAATTAAATTGTCTTAATTCACCTTCGGTCTTCATTTATTCGCCATTTGCAGTCATTCGCCCATGTTTTGCCTCATTTCCTTAATCTATCGTCCACCTCTCTTTTTCAGGTGTGTGAAGTCGAGAATCGTTACCAAGGCAACCCTCTCAAAGGAACATGCTACTGTAAGTGGAATTCAAATTACCGTGTGTGTGTGTGTGTGTGTGTGTGTGTGTGTGTGTGTGTGTGTGTGTCGCTCTCAAATCAAAGTAAGTCTCAAGTAGTTTGATGTCTGAAGAAATAACAGCCAGAGGAGAAACCATTTTTATTTTTTAAAACAAGTTGCAGGTAGAAATAATTGAAAGTTAGTGGTGGATGAAAGTGAATTGCCGAAGAATGTAGTGGAGCTTTTTGAAGAACCAGTACAGTGGAGATTACTCTCTTGTCATTGTTATATTTGTCAACTGTGATGATGTACTGTAGAATGTGATGAAGTACAAATCATTGCATTTAACTCTTTGTCCTCCATGGTCCTCAAACGTTTATTCCTTTTGTGTATTGTAAGAATACAGACGGTGCTACAAGTAATGGTTGACATGGAAGAGTCGACACACGACACAAGCTAAAGTAAATGGGTCAACTCGTCTCGTTACGTGGTTTTGTAACATTTTTTATGACCGTTGCGAAGTAGCTGCCGGTTTTTACTGAACAGGCATTTCAAGCTAGAGATTCTGGATTACATGTTATTAATGTTTAGTGCTGAAAGAACTCGCTGGCGAATTTAGTTAGTCGATTGTCAGAAACTTAATCAACAGAAAGTTTGAAGTCCTGGATTGTTATCTTCTCAAATGGGGGGATTTGCTGCTTTTATATGGATTTATATTGATTGAGTTTTATGTGCTTGTAAATGCAATATCTTATAAATACTAATCTGAATAATCAGTGTAATCGATGGTTGCAACTAGAGCTTCATTCAATAGATTACCTGATCAAAAAATGGATCTACAAATGGTTTGCTAGTGTAATTGTTTAGGTCGTTCTTTAAAGTGCCAGACATTCTTTGCGTCCGTCTTGGTCCAATAAGAGGATTTGCTGCTTTTCTCTGTTTGGAATGATTGTATATTGATTTTCTTTAGGTTTTTGACTGTTGGGAGAATGATGCAAGACTTTTGATGACGTCCCCTCCTGGGATTTTGATATTTTACAGACCAAATGATCAATTTATATTAAAAATAGTCATCAGTTGCAACAAGTAGAATGTTCAAATGTGTATGTAGAAGAGTTCAATTGATGACCCATAAAAAAAAAGCAGGAGACAAGGAGAGACCTCAAAGTGCATGAGTACCAGGGCTGCACAATAAATCGTTTTTTATCGTCTTCACAATATCAACTGGCACATTAAACACACTGAAAAAAGGCTGCGACGTATCGCAAAATATTTTTGTGTTAGTTGAAAGAAGATATCAGTAGTCCAATATAGTATGTCCAATAAAAAGAATGTAGGAAATGATTTCCTTTCACGCGATTTAAATTCAACAAGCAGTTTGTTATATTTTAACAGAATAAATCAGCCAATCTGAGCACACTTCAGTATCTGTTCATTTAATGCCCGTAATATCGGTATTACAATATTCAACAACCGCAGATTTTTCTCATATGATGCAGCCCCAATGAGAAGGTGAGTGAGTGCAGACGGACACTTTCTTTGATATTCACAGAATGTATCTAACGTAATTCTGTGTAAATCTCTAGTTTTGCAGAATAGTAAATTTAACGAGGATGAGTGGTTGAGCTGCATGCTCAGTAGACCCATGTTGTCTCCTGTATGAACGAAGTATTACCAACCCAAAGATTAAAGTGGTTTATTTTGGCGGCAGATGTTATTTCCCTACATTTATTTGAACCGGCATAAGAAGGGATCACGAGGTCTGGAATATAGTGGCCAGTAATTTGAAAGGAAATTAGTTTGTCTCTGTAGGTTGATAAAGTCTGCAAGACAATGCAAACTGGATGTTAGTTTCCAGATCATTTTGGTTTGCTGTTGTAGATTTTCATGGTCTAGTGACAGTGATCTCCAGCTGTTGTTTAATGCAAGCTTGCACACAGCCACGTATCCCAGCCTCTTCAAATTCTAAAAACAAAAAATAGAAAGGGGATCTGGGTAATTTCCTGCCCCGAGCACTGTGTGAAAACATGCTCTTGTGTGACTTTCAAACTAAACTAATCGAGCTGTTATTCTTTTTCTTCTTCTTTTGTAATGCCCACCACTCTCGCCCACACCGCCCGGCTCAATCACTTCAAACAGACACGCTTCTCATCGACTACCAGTTCACCTTCAGCCTGTCGCAGGAGGACGACCGCTACTACACCGCCATTAACTTCGTGGCCACACCTGAGGAGGTATGTGTCTTACAGGGAACGCCCCGCCGTCACAGCAGCTGTCACTTTTTCTTAGGATTAAAGATTGTGAAGTCAGCACCAGGTGGTGATGATGATGGAGATTAGTTTGCTTTTTTCCCCTCTCACCTTGTTTGTCAAGTTTCATCCATAGACTCTTCTCCAATTGTAACTTGAAAGGTATAGTGAGTGATGTTAATCCAAAACACTGTCAAATTCAGCAAATACCTCCTCATGGTCACCTAGCTCTCTATTTTCTGTGTGCGCTGAAAAGAAATCGTTGCGTTAATACACAGCCCTGGCTGTGTAAATGGAAATCTAACAGAAGGAGTGCATGAGCCACTAAACACTATTTCAGCTAATCAACAACAGGCGGCAACAGTTGATGGTGGGGGAGGCTGCATGTGAATGCCGGTAGTGGGGGTGGGGGGGGTGTTATAATTGTTTGGCGGGTTAATCTTTGTTGATACAGCACCTTTAACATTTTGGTAATGATGATAGTGATTCATGCCAAATAAAAATAAAGAAAACCAGCACCTTTAACATTTTTTTTTTTTTTTTTTTTTTTTGCCAAATAAAAATAAAGGACTTTTTTGTAAAGGACAATTCCGGCACAAAATGAACCTAGGGGTTAATAACGCATGCGTACCGAGTCAACCGTTCTCTGGGATATGTTTTCATCGAATTTGTCACTAACTTGAAACAAGCTAGCGCAAACCGCTGATTAGCTGATAATGCTTTGTCGGGGCTCTGGTAGAGTAAACAGAAATTATTATTTCTAAACCACTAATAAGGCTCAAAATAGCACCACACTTCAACAGTAGCATAACGAGGGTCCCTACATGTAAACTGCAGCATTGAGAACTTTGTAAGTGTACAGACAGTTTATTCAAAAAGATATTAGATATTGTTCAGTATACAGCCAGGCGCCATCTTGAAATCAGTCATGACCAGTCAAACCACTACCGCCATGCTAGAGTTATGTTACTGGTTACACGGTGTTCATCGTTCAACTGGTCATGACTGTTTTCCCAAGATGGCGCCTGCCTGTATACCGGCTGTATGACAGAAACAGTCCCGTTTACAGCATGGTGGCAATGTACTTTTCAGAAAATACTAATTTATTACTGGTTTTGTTTTTATTTTAAGAATTTTCCAAACCCATGAAAGATCATTTAATCCTTTTTAGTTTATCTGAGAAATTCAAATTAAAAATCATCATATCTGGACATGGTTTTCATTGGACAAACACAAGTATTGAAAAACAGTCATTAGCTCCACATCAAAGAAAAATGAGTAGTGGCATTCCAAATGCTTGAATATGTTGTTTTAAACTCTTCAAAAGTAATGAGGGGGATTTTTAATTTCAAAGGGCAAAGGAATTGTAACAATCCGTAATTGTCCATGACAAGCCAGAATAAAAACAGCTACAACAAACTATTTAGCAGTTTTATATCTTAATGGTATCTTTATTAAGTTAGGAACGTCCGCTTTGAGACTGAGATCTCATTTTCAAGGGAGACCCGAGTACTTAAAAAGATATAACTGCATAATTAAAATAGAGCACAGGCAATAAAAGCAGGTTATATAATGAAGTAAACATTAGCATAAGTAATAAATGATAAAACATAAATTGATAGCAAAACACAAAATAAAACTAATAAAATAAATTAGAGAAAAATGATTACCACTGGCTTCAAACAGACATTATACAAGACATTAGTCAAGAGACAGTGTTTTGGATTAACATCACTCACTATACCTTTTCAAGTTACAATTGGAGAAGACATTAGTCTTGTATAATGTACTTGAAAGCAAGTATCTTACCAGAAAATGACTTTGGTAGAAGTTTATGTCACCTTTTAAAAGTCCGAGGTCTTTTTCACACATACCTCATTTGGTCCGGACTTTCGGACTTTTCAGTTTGGTCCGAACCAAATTTGCTGGTGCCTTGGACCATGGTCTGGATCAAAAGACCAAATTTTGGTCCTATCAAAAGAAGGGGTCTCGGTCCGGACCAAACTGAACCGTGGTTCGGTTCCTTTGCAGTATGAAAACACTGTTTGGATGGTTGGGACTTTTCGACCAATTAAATCGGCTCATTCATTTGTTAATTAATTTTCATTCATATGGAAAAGACTATCTGCTGAAAAATGCCAAAATAACACACCCAACATCAGACGCACACTGTCTACTCACCAATCAAAGGGAGTCACACGGACGTATGTCCTTGAAAGTTCTTTAGTGCGCTAGCAAAATCAGTGTGAAACCAAAAAGAAGGGGATCAAATGTAGACAATGTAATTAAATAATAAAGGTGATTTGGACCTTGGTCTTTTAGATGCGAAAACACCCTTAAAGTATCTGATTAACTGTACTAAGTATCTAAAGTAGTGTCATGATATTAAATGTAGTTAACTATTAAAAGACTAAAATGGTTAAAAACTTTGATTATTAACTTCATTGTGGCTTAGCATAATATTCAGGGTTACCACACCTTAAACATCAATATTCAAAGTCTGACATCAACAAATAGAGAAACACAAACCGAATTTTCAGTTTTTTGTTCACTACAACATACAAAAACATTTCTTGCAAAATGCGGGTAACAGAGCCACTGAGGGGAAATGGATCGGCGTAACCATATGCATTTTATTTAGGATATATAGTGGAGTAAAAGTTTCCAGAAATATAAATAACAAAGTAAAGCACAAATACGTGAAAATTCTACTTAAGTACAATAACTACGTATTTTTAACACTGGCCATTAATGACATCAGCCTGAAGTGGAGTGTCTGTGAACTACGCTCATCACACAGATGTTTCCCCACCTAATAACAGCTGGTCCAGTCCCATTGACCTGACCACAGCATGTGGAGCCCAAACTGAAGCACCACAATCAGATTAAATATTATACCCCAGATGGTCATTTCCCCTGACAAAGTGTTTAAAGGTCCAGTGTGTAACGTGTTGTGTTGTTTATCAAAATCTGTGTTGCCCGTTCACAAACTTGTCTTTACCACCACCATCAATTCCGAGTATTCCAATTGGCTTGAAATTTTCCATTTCTACACGCTCCGTATTTGTGCGCCATGTTGAAATACGTTAGCCGGTGAGGGACATACAGGACTGCTCTGCCTGTCGCGTTTTCACCGTCACGTGATACACTCACAGGTTCTGCTAATGCTTGCTAATATTGTCGCTTCCCCGGCCCTGGGAACTTTGACGAAGAAAACATGGAGGACCACACAAAATCCAAATTCTTTGGCCAGAAAAAGAAAAGACCGCTTTTAAAAAGTAAAAGCCACCGTGGCTGTAATACGTACTTTAAACTGCATGGTGTGAGAGAGTTGATTATGATATATAATCTCTACGCTGTGGGAGAAATTCCCACATTGGACCTTTAACACATAGTAACCTATACAGAGCTGTGACCCTCTGTCAGTCAGCGGTAAATATATCTGTCTGTCTTTTTCACCGTCTTGCTTCTGCGTGAGGCACACCTGAGCACCTTCTGGACAACGATTTCATTCGAGTCATGTTCAGCAGTTATTCTTTGAGCTTCAATATGCTGCAGAATTATACGTCTTTAACAATAAATTAAGAACATATTTCAAGTTTTCACAACAGGGCGGCCCCGTTAATCATTCATCTCCACTCAAGCTGTTAAAATGATAATTACACAAACGTTGCCTTTCAGTCAGTAAACAAACAATAATTAGCTCTCAATTTACACCTACTTGACGTTGTCAAAGCTGATATCACTGTACAACGACACTTACACTTTTTTTTAATGCTCACTGTTTTCATCATTGACTCGTTCAAACATTTGTTTTGCTAATGCAGCTTCCATTAGCTCTGTAAACATGCTCTTCTCTGCACTACAGTAACGATTTGTACAGCTGCGCATCACACAGTGAAGGCGTTGTGTGTAAATTACTTTTTATTATGTGTGCACAGAGAGGCTTTTTGACCTGTTACACATTTTGTACATGCTTCTTCTTTTTTTTGATTCATCTTTATGGTGACTGCATGCTTTCTGTGTCCTCTCTCCCTCTCCAGCCAAACCGGGACCTAGACATGTTCATAAATGCCTCAAAGAACTTCAACCTGAACATAACCTGGGCCACTAGCTTCACCGGTAGGTCTCCACCAATACCCAAGGGGAGCTGAAACAATAAGATGACAGAAAATTGATAGTCAAGTAATCATTCAAAAAAGACAAACTTACGATTTGCTGCCTATTTTTTTTTTTTTTTTTTTTTTTTTTTTTTTTTTTTTTTTAATAAATGTCATATCGTCAGAAGCAATTTGATGAGGTCACCTTTGGTTCTTTTTCACCTTATCTAGACAAACAAATAGTTTACCCCAAAAAATAATCAACAGATTAATTGTTGTGGTTTTCTGTTCCTCCCTCTGTCATTCAGCAGGCACCCAGACCGGGGAGGAGATCCCAATCGTCTCGGAGCAACATCAAGGAGTTTAAGGACAGCTTCTCCAACGAGAACTTTGATTTCGCAACAGCCCTAACATAACCTTCTTTGTCTACGTCAGCAACTTCACGTGGCCCATTAAGATTCAAGTAGGCTTTGCTTTGCTTAAGCCAAAACACAAGTACAACTGGTTTAACTGGTTTGGTTAGAATGAAGCAAGACGTAGTTTGTGCTACAGTATAATCATTTGACCTTATAGTGAAGCTGCCCTTTATGTCAGTGTGTGGCATTTTAAAGAGGACCTATGCAGTGTTTTTTAGCTTAATTTACCCTAACTGAACATCTTTGGAGTCATTGGAATGGTTATGACTTTTTTTTTTTTTCTCTATAGAGAAACCTGTAGGGGGGCTCTATAGAGAAACCTGTAGGGGGGCTCTATAGAGAAACCTGTAGGGGGGCTCTATAGAGAAACCTGTAGGGGGGCTCTATAGAGAAACCTGTACGGGGGGCTCTATAGAGAGAAACCTGGGGGGCTCATAGAGAAACCTGTAGGGGGGCTCTATAGAGAAACCTGTAGGGGGCTCTATAGAGAAACCTGTAGGGGGGGCTCTATAGAGAAACCTGTAGGGGAGGCTCTATGGAGAAACCTGTAGGGGAGGCTCTATAGAGAAACCTGTAGGGGAGGCTCTATAGAGAAACCTGTAGGGGGGCTCTATAAAGAAACCTGTAGGGGAGGCTCTATAGAGAAACCTGTAGGGGGGCTCTATAGAGAAACCTGTAGGGGAGGCTCTATAGGGAAACCTGTAGGGGGGGCTCTATGGGGAAACCTGTAGGGGGGCTCTATGGGGAAACCTGTAGGGGGGGCTCTATGGAGAAACCTGTAGGGGGGCTCTATAGAGAAACCTGTCGGGGGAGGCTCTATAGAGAAACCTGTGGGGGGGCTCTATAGAGAAACCTGTAGGGGGGGGGCTCTATAGAGAAACCTGTAGGGGAGGCTCTATAGAGAAACCTGTAGGGGAGGCTCTATAGAGAAACCTGTAGGGGAGGCTCTATAGAGAAACCTGTAGGGGAGGCTCTATAGAGAAACCTGTAGGGGGGCTCTATAGAGAAGCCTGTAGGGGAGGCTCTATAGAGAAACCTGTAGGGAGGCTCTATAGAGAAACCTGTAGGGGGGCTCTATAGAGAAGCCTGTAGGGGGGGCTCTATGGAGAAACCTGTAGGGGAGGCTCTATAGAGAAGCCTGTAGGGGGGGGGGGCTCTATGGAGAAACCTGTAGGGGAGGCTCTATGGAGAAACCTGTAGGGGAGGCTCTATAGAGAAGCCTGTAGGGGGGGCTCTATGGAGAAACCTGCCAGCAAAAATGGAGAAAACGGCGAAGAAATTGCCAACACTGCATAGCGCCGCTTTAAAGGTCCAGTGTGTAACTTTTGCAGTTGTTCATTATCAAAATCTGTATTGCCCTTCACTACATTTTTTATGAATATTTACCACCACCATTAATTTCATCAATATTCCTATTGGCTTGAAATTTTACATTTGCTGGGGCCGATTATTCATGCTCCATCTTGATATACGTCAGCCGGTGAGGGACATACAGGACGTACTGCTCTGCCTTTCGCGTTCTCGCTGTCACATGATTAACTCACAGATGCTGGCAACGCTGTGAATGGGTATCGTCGCTTCCCGGCCCCGGCAAGTTAGAAGAAGGAAACATGGAGGACCACACGTTATTTTAATACATTCTGTGGCGGAGTGGGACAAGAAAAATCTACCACGAAATTTCCTAGAGCACCGGCCCTCGGGGGCCAAGGGAGAGATGAATGTTCGGAAATAAGAGGCTGCCGAGGCCCACCGTGCAGGTTAGTTTGACCTGCGGGCAGCGGCGGCCGGAGCAGGCAATCAGACCAGCCGGAGCGCACTCAAAACATTACCATAGTCCCAACTCTCCCATTGCCACTCCGCCTCATGCATGTATTCAAAATCCAAAATTTCCAAGAGTCATCTTCACTCAGATAAAGAAAAGGGATATTGAAAAAGCAAGAGACCGACTTTTTGAAGCATGAAGGCTACCATAGCTGTAATAGCCAAGGTACTTCGAACTGCGTGGCATGAGAGAGTTGATTGTGATATATGATCTCAACGCTAGATGGGAGAAATTCCTACACATTGGACCTTTAACTTAGCTAAAAACATATTGCATGTGCTCTGCCTCAAAGAGAGTTTTTTCTTCGCTACTGTTGCACCAAATGCTTGCGCTTGGAGAAAATTATAGGGATTGATGGGTCTTTGATAATTATTGTGTGGTCTAAACCTACTCTATCTGTGAAGTGTATTGAGAGAACTCTTATGACATGATACTATAAATAAAATTGAATTGAAAATTGAACTTACTGTACATTTGTAAGGAAAGGATAGGTGAGGAACAGACCATTGCAATTTATTTAAACCACATTCTGACCGCAAAGCAAAAATGTCGGTGATGCCGAATGAAATATGAATGAAATATGACCGAAAGGGAAATTCAAAATGACTTGCTATTAGATGACAAAAAAGTGAGAAATGTGAGCAACAATTTCCGGTGCAGCTTTAAAGCCAAGTCATGTTGCTTCTTTAACTAATGCACAAATTATACAAATAATAATTAAGAAAGTAATGCACAAACAATTCAAGAGCAGCATGACATAATGAAAGCATAAAATGTGATAAAAGCATGATTCACTCAAGTAGAAGATGAAGACAAGAAGACCATCTTAAACAGGCAAAGAATATTAACCGACTTATGCTAAAAATGTATTCATGCACTTTGAATACTAGCATCTATTAAATTGCGTGTCAGGTCTTCTAATGTGCTTTTACATGCAGAGGCTTGTGTGGATGTGTGCAAATGAATAAACACCTATGCATACAGTCATAGCCCCACATATTTTGGATCAAAGTGCAGCAAAACTGCGGCCAATTTTCACCGTGACTGGTCAGATTGTCTGTCTGTTTACAAGCTACATTTCTACTCAATAAACTCAAAACGTTGGCTGGAAAAATGGCAGAATGTAAATGTTGGCAGTCACCAGTAAAATGTGCTCAGTGGTGGGGAGGAGAGAAGTTCCTGCGTTTGGTGCACAGAAGCTTTTCCCCAATGTTGATGTGGCTCCTTGGCTGTAGTTGTGAATAGAGCTCTGTATCTGCCTGCTTGGTAGCTGGCGGTGTGTTAATGCAGCCGAGCTACAATCGCAGCTGCACTCAGTGAACCGCTGCAATGTGGCTGGCTGGAGGAGAGAAATCTGTCCCTCAGCAGTTTGTATTCTACGTCGTGCCAACGTAATATTGGTGTTTAATGCCTGTATTTGCTTAATTTGCAACAAGATAAGTCAATTCATTTCAGTTTACTCACAGTGTGAATAAACCGACTCGTTAATATGTAAAAAGTTATAATGTCCACATCCACTTACTCTGTTTACATCATCACGGAAGATACTTGTTTCTGATTGGCTAGCAGATGTCCATAACAATCATAGGGAAATGGACTGCATCTATGTCTCTTTCTACCTTACCGGACAAAGTGTCTACCTCCTGAGCCACAGCTGCCCATCATACAGCTGTACACCTCGGGAGTTGCCAGTTTTTTTAAGTACACATAGCTAAACTCAAATTCCCCACCCCATTTATATCACTATGGGTAGTCTAGATCAGGGGTCTTTTAAAGGTTTTTTTAAGCCAAAGACCTTTAACTGAAAGAGAGATGAATCAGGGCGATACGATACGAGATTATATCGTCTGTTCGATTTCCGGTCAGGGCGGGTGTATCCAGGTGATTGTCGGTTCGATTCCTAGTCAGGGCCGGTGTATCCAGGCGGACCCTTAGGCAAGGTCCTTAATGCTAATGGCCTACCTCAGCCATGAGTGAAACTGCAAACACAAGAGCCATACCGGCTCGGACGTCGCCTGGGTTAACAAGGTCTGCGTCAGTTGCTAGGGAACCAGGGCAACCTGATGAGAAATGGGCTACTGGAACAAGACATACATGGACTAGAGCAGAAACATGGATCTGATGCAATGCTACTATACAAGCAACCCCAGTGAGAGGGGTTACATGAAGAGACTATAGGATGGACAAAGAAACAGCTGCTGACTCAGATGTTCTAACATCCTCCTATCACAACTAGAGATTGATGAAGTACAACAAATATGCTACGGCAAGGGGAGCCAGGACGACAGGTCAGCGGGGAGATTTCATCATCATCCCCACACTCAGAGATTGACCTACGATTGAAGATCATAGCCAAGCTGGACCCCCCTAGTACAACAACCAAGACTGCCGAGGCTGTGACAAGTACAAAGTACCCTCTGAAAGTCTGCTGTAGACGTGAATGCAGCACTACATACTATCCCTACTAAAGCCATAACTGAGACCAATGAGCTGATGTACGCCACAGCAACAGTGATCCTAGAGATGCTTGGCTATAAGATGAACACCACAAGCCACAAAGAGCATTACCCCCCAGAGGTCAAGATCAAGGCAACACAAAGAGAGGTTAGTCAGCTCTCAGAACTACAGAAAGGTGTAAGGAAATACAAGCTGTCGATACCACTTAAAAGACTCACCGCTCTGGCCACCCGCCTAAAGAGATACAAGGGAGAAGCAGAAGCCAGGAGAATAAACCGGATGTTCTCCACCGTGTACCAAAGTGTACTCTCAGTGGCAGGGTAATAACCTAAGAGTAGATCCACCCAGGGCTGAGACTGAACAGTACTGGAAGAACATATGGGAGAAAGAGGCATCCCACAACACAAATGCTCAGTGGCAAGCACCAGTAACCATTACAACGGCAGACATCCAAGAAAGAGTGGCAGGTATGAAGAGCTGGACAGCACCAGGCCCTGACATGATCCACACCTACTGGCTGAAGAAACTAACTGCCTCATCTTAGGACTCTTAAATTGACTGTCGTACAACAGATCTAAGTACCTTTGGAAAAGCACTGTAAGTAATTGTGAATGACATTTGTTGATATTTGAACACACAACTGAAATGGATTAGTGCTTAAATTAGAGTAGAATATAAAATACCTTGTGTAATATAAAATACCCCATAGCTTTGTGTCAGTAAGTAAAACTGTACTAATTTAAAGCAGTTTTCACAGTTTTGATCACGTGTACATAGTTTATGGGTGTTTTTGCAGCATAATAAAGGATTGAATAAGCTCAGCATTGGTATTAGGTTTGATGCAGTGAATGAATACACTGCCAGGATTGGCTGGTGCTGGTGCTGGTTTGGGAGCTCAGGGTGCTCTGGGCCTGGGTTGTGTGTGCTCCACGCTGCCTGCCCGCCTGTGTGCCTCCCCGATCACTTTGGAAGTGATTTGACTGGTTGCCCTGTGCAAATTCCTTCCCCCTGCCCTCGTTCGGCCTCCATCTTCCATGTCGTGCCTTGTGAGGGCTTTTAGTTCCCTCAACTTCAGATCGCCAGCTGCTGCCAGCGAACCTCAGGAGATCTCCAGTGCAGCTTTCCCCCCCTCCTCTCAGCCTCCTCTGGTCCACCTCACCTTCTGTCTTTCTGGGTGGAATCATATAGAAGATCAGCCCTGTCCTTGAAACCAAAGCACGCAGGTCTGCTAGCGTGTCATTTTTCTTCCTTGCACTCATGGAGCTTTACCTTCGTCAGCGAGGTAACATTTTCCACTCGTTTCTCTCCTTCTTTTTCAGCCTCTGCTCATTGTCTCAAAATCATTTTTTTCACCAGTTCTTCTTAACAGCATTTTTATTTTGTTGCCTTTTTCCTCACTTTTCCTGCTTTCAGGGGGTGTGTGTGTGTTTGAGTGTGAGAGAGAGAGAGAGATCGTAGGTGGTTGGTACTCCAGCAGCGTTGGCAGGCAAAATTGTGTGTTGGAAACCTGTTATAAACAGCAGCGGAGAAAGTGCACAGGCAAAGTGGAATGTTAAGTTGAAACACATGCTGCATTCAGAGTGGGCTGTGTGAAAGCTGAGCTCTCTCTCTCTCCCAGCTTCAGTGTGCAGCTGTACATAGTGTGAACTCTCTTTCTCATGCTTGCTCTTCCACACAATACGTCAAGGTTGCTTTGGTTTGCTTTCATGTGATCAGATGTAGTGTTAGAACAACGTGCACGCCTTTTGCAAGAGTTTGTTTTTGACCATCTGCATTGACCCCACTGGTTGCATTCACCACCAAATATGTTGCTTGTAATCAGCAGCACACATTATTCAACCCCAAAAACTGCGCCTCCAGTTCTTGGTGTTTATATATAACTGTTTCACCTAATGTGTATCAGATACAATCTACAGATCTTCTGAGAAGCACAGATGTTGGATTGCATCAGGAACACTTTGATGTAATTTCATTGACCCACCAACATTGACATTCTTTACAATAGTCAGTTAATCTTTGGTGACGTCATCACCGCCGAGCAGCTCAGATCATCATAAGGAAATCAGCTGCAGTGAGATTAGTCTGCGAGGAGTTCTCCTACCCCTCTTTTTTCCCCTCTTCTAAAGAAGAATGGATCTGAAGTTAATGTTTGTAATGAAACGCAAATTCCATACTAATTACATTAAAGAGCTGTGATCTCCTGTTCTGTGCCTTAGTGAACATGTCATGATATAGTAGAGATTAGACCATCCTCCAATTTAAGACCCCGTCGTGGCGTCAGCTGTAGCTATCAGCTGGCTGGCCGCGCTGCGTGTCTGCGTGGACCGGTGTGGGGTTTATCTGGGCCGTGCACGGCTGCCTGATACAAGTGTTTTGATACTGATCACAAACTGAGCAGCTTTGCCAACAGTGGTGGGTACAACCTTAAATCCGCCAGCTGCTTATTATTGAAACGGTAGATAACATTTAATGCAGACAAATTCAAATTTGTAGATTTATTTGATTAAGACAATGCACATTAATCAACATTTCTGTAAATGTGCCAGTATTAGCCAGTTGGCAAATTTTCAATCGTAGTCCTAGTTACCCAGCATGCATGTCTTTATGGTGGGAAGAAACCGGAGCCCCCCGAAAGAAACCCACACAAACACGGGAAGAAGATACAAACAACTTGGATTCGAACCCAGAACCTTCTTGCTTCAAATCTCGAAAGATTTGCATATTCATAAATTTAGAAAATGTATTGAAATAAATTGTTTTACCTTAAAGTGTAAAATGCAAAAAATAAAATGTAATCCACTAGATGAGATGGTAAAAAATATACACAAACAATATCAACTCGGCAGAAGAAGAAACGCCCTCTCACTTTCAACTGCTTTTATATTTTTAAGCAAATTTAACACTAACATAAATATTTGTATTAACATAAAAATGTTCAACAGCTAAGACATAAACTGTACAAGTTTAAAAGGAACAGTACCTGGGGTGGCCACCAACTGCATTAAGTACAGTGGTGTATTCAGATCCTTTTAACTTAAGTAAAAAGTACTAATTCCAAACTGTAGTCCTGAAAATGTTAAGTACTTTCAAAGTAAATGTACTCAATGCAGAAACACCCTCTAAATTTAAAAATTGGAAACAATCCAACGATGTTAAATCTAATTGTTTCAGCTGGACTTGTAGGGTAGTTTAGTTTATAATAAAACATCTTATTTTATAAATTACATGTGTTCTGTGTGCAACAATCTTAATTTGGCAACTAACCAGTAACTAAAGCCGTCAGATGAATGTAGTGCCAGATGTAGTGGAGTAGGAGTAGAAAGTGGCATGGAAAGAAAAGTACCTCAAATTTGTACTAAGTACAGTACTTGAGTAAATGTACTTAGTTACATTCTGTCACTGATTAAGTACTTCTCCTCCTCATGGACTGCACCAGATATGCCAGTTCTTGCGGTTGCTTTTGCCATCGTGTACCCATCCCCAGGTGTGATATTCGGATGTACCGATTCTATGCAAGTGTATACTGTTCCTATGCAAGTGTGAAATTCAGATGTACTGATCCTATGCAGGTGTACTTGGGTACATTCTGTCACTGATTAAGTACTTCTCCTCCTCATGGACTGCACCAGATATGCCAGTTATTGCAGTTGCTTTTGCCATCTTGTAGCAGTCCAAGCAGGTGTGATATTTTTTATGTACCCGATCCTATGCAGGTGTGATAGTCGGATGTACTAATCCTATGCAGTTGTATACTGATCCTATGCAGGTGTGTACTGATCTATGCAGGTGTGATATTCTGATGGACTGATCCTATAATGTACCGGTCCTATTCAGGTGTTGTTACAGGTGGTCTGCCACCGCAAGGACAATCAGCTGTGCTTCCGTCTCCCTGTAGTGCTGTCTTAGGCGTCTCACAATACAGACATTGCAATGTATTGCCCCTAGCCACATCTGCAGTCCTCTTGCCTCTTTGCAACATGCCTAAGGCCTAAGATTAGCAGGGATCCTGGCTGTCTTTTGGTGAGTCAGTAGAAAGGTCCCTTTTACTTTCCTATTTTTTCTAACTGATCTTAATTGCCTACCGTCTAAGCTGTTACTGTCTCATTGACTGTTCCACAGGTGCATGTTTATTATTAATTGTTTGTGGTTAATTGAGCAAGCATGGAAACCATTGTTTAAACCCTTGACAAAAAATATCTGTTAAGTAATTTGGATTTTTACAAAATTGTTCTTTAAATTACAGTGTCATAAATAGAAAATGCTATCCGCTGTGTTTCACAGTTAGACAAAACTTGACCAATGTTGAAACAAATTTAAATTGACTTAGAATAATTTTTGGGGCTTTTCCCCTTTTATTATAGTGGATAGACATGAAAGGAGGAGAGAGATGGAGGATGACACGCAGCAAAGGGCACAGCTCAGATTTGAATGCTCTTACTGGGTAAGCTAGAGGCCACCCCTAGCTTAGAATTATTAATATAGGACAACATCATTTTGTCAACAAAAAAATATTAAGACACTTTTTGTAAATCAATCAACTACTCATTATTTTGTATTTTGAGCCATGCCAGTGGCTCAGTGAGGCTGTACTTGGCGTTGCGCTAGAGGAAAAGTCGGCATCACTAAACGCAGTTGGATACGTCATCTGGGAACCGTGGATGTCAGTACACAACCCAACCAATAGTTGTTGAGACAATTCAGTCTGGAAGTGATGATCTGACAGACATGTACTGTATCACTGTACAGCTGCACCACCAGCATGGCTAAAAAATACACAGAATAGTAGAAATAGATGCAAATATTTGAAAAAAAGGAATGTTCTGTAATATAATATGCTCTGGCACGGGCATAAAAGTATCTCTCACACACACACACACACACATTATAGCTCCACCATATTTATAATTTATAGTTTCCCTCTATCCTTTTTTTCTTTTTTCTGGAACCTGTTGAGCAGCCCTCCTGCGCACTGATAATGACACTTTCCTTCAAAACTCCAATATGGTTGGAGAGGCTGTCAGAAGCCATTAAAGTCAGAATATTTTGCGTTCTTAATGGCAAACAGGCCCTGCTGCGAGATCCTTTTTCGGCCCCTAAAGAGTCACCCTCTGCTGGGCACATAACGAGAGCGCCACCCAGGGCCCCCCCGCCTGCCTCTTGGTGACAAAGCACCGCACACAGCTGACACTTGAGATTAGCCGCTACAGTAACTGTTATCACACATCTTCTCAGCGAGACAGTCTGCTTATACTTTTCCAACTGGGGTTATGCAGTGATGACATGATGCTGAAGCACCTATCATTGCTGTTTTTTGTGTGTTGAGGGAGTTAGCGTTGTCCAGGAGGGGACTATTTTGTTACTGTATATATCTGCAATCACAGAAAGGAGTAGATGGCTTTACTAGGCCGTGTCACAAAAGCAAGTTTTAAATGCATCAGCTGACAAGGCTTCTGTGATTATTCTAAGCTTTTGCTCTCAAAAGAATTCCTGCCACTCAGTTTCACACAATCTCCGGTAGTTTTTCTTTAAAGTTCTTTCTTTCATTTTTACACCCTTAAATTATAATATTTCTTCCAAACCATTTTCTCTTAATTGCAACTGCCTGATTGGAGTATTAGAAACTCTCTGTAGTGCTCAGTTGAGGTACATGAAAACCTTCATATCACTATGTTTTTTTTTTTGAAAGTCATCAGCTTGGGCTCTCGGAACTCACGTTGGTTATTTTATTATTATTCAAATCTTTATATTGAGATTTTCAAAAGAGAAATACATTGGTGCCTTTCCAAAACGTAGAATCACAAACACCACAGAATAGAAACATACATACACAACATTGTATAAAGGTCATACAAAAAGCAAGTGTAATACATGCAAAATACATAAATAAAACACAGGGGGCAGAGAGACTACTACTGCTGCTTGGGTGCAAATTCATGTTCAAAGTACAGGAGAAATGGCCGCCAAACTTTAAAAATACCTAATAATTGAGCCTCTTGTAGCGTACTTAAGTCTCTCTAGCTTTAGATGTACCATGACACACACTACCCATTTAGAATGGGTAGGGGGTTTGTTAGATTTCCACCGTAACAAGATTAGTTTCCATGCTAGTAACGAAGAAAGGCATGTGACAGTGAAGCTTCCCTAGGTGCTACCCCAAACGTTGCAGTTTCTACATTTAATTGTTTGTCTTTTTGTTTAATGATTTATGATTATTTATTTAACCGGGAGAGCCTCACAGAAGTTAAATGTCTCTTTTTCAAGAGTGTGCTGGCCTAGAAAGGCAGCGCTAATGATGAATTACATTCAGATGACAGAGGTCAAATAGCATAACGTATGCCATAGAATCAAAATTAAACAGAAATGTGATTATAAAGTCATGCATGACATTTCTAATATATCTATATTTTCATCCTAAAAAGAAAATCAATATGGTGCCTTAAAACAAACCAATTGCTGTTGATACCATTAAAAACACTAAAACTAATGCAAAACAATAAGTTACTATCAAGATCTCAAAACATCGGCATCCCAAAAAGACAGCACCATTTCTATAAAGACATTTTGTAGATTAAACAACTGCTCAGAAAAACAGGAGAGATTCATTACTTTGTGAACACTCGCAGTCATTGATGGCCTATTATGTGCCCTGATTGATCAAGCGCACTAATCTTGGCAGCATTGCAGCCATGCGACGTCCACTGTGATACCCAGGGAATTAAACACCAAGGAGATCACTGCTAATACCTTAAAAAAAAAAAAAAAAAGTTTTCTCTGGGCGTATTGGCACTCAAACTTCTCTTCTGTGTTCAACAGTCTGGAGGAAAGTGCACCGAGGAGCTCAACAGTAATCAACAGCAACACATTAGCGACCCAGATGGTGCTGACTACACAAGTAAATGAGACTCCGGGCCGTTCACAAAACACTCACGCCTCCCTGTCATCTCACCACAGAGACCAATGCCTTTGGCCCTGTGTTGCTCTCGAGTAAAGTCACTCTAGATTTATACACATTCTGACCCATCAAGTCTTTCTATGCATGTATTGTCATTCCTGATCACATATTAAGTATTCATAGACTAATCTGACATGCACACAGCTTGGTTTCTCGCCTTTTGTCTTTTTTTCTCCCCCACCCTCCTGCTCCTTTTTCCTACTGGAATTATATGCAAATCCCTGCTATGCCGAGGAATAATAAGCAGGTGCCGTGATAAGTTCTGGTCCAAGATGTCACCTCGAAGGAAAGACGTGTGAGGGGAATTGTGCTGCGGGCCAGAGACGCTGTACCCTGATGTTACCAGAAAGAGGCAGTGTTGTGTTGCTGCAGGAATATGTTCATTGTGAGGCAATTTCTGGGGTGGGGGAGGGAAAGAAGAGGTTTGTAGGCGTAAGTGTGGAAGCAAGGGGGTGGGGAGGTGGTACGGCACTGCCAATGTTACCCTTGGCAACGTTGATTAAGACAGGATATCGTTGGTACAATTGCTCTTGTGATGATTACATAGTGAATATTTCTGGCCACGTGTGCAGAAAGGAGGATTTTTTTTTTTTTTTTTTTTTTGCACAGGCTGTGGACAGCTCAGAGGCCCGGCTGCAGCTGTGTTGTTGCTTTGACAGGCGTGATGTCTGGAGCACTGATAAGCAGACAGACTGGGAGCCTCCTAGTAGTTGTGAATAAGGAGTTGTGAGTAACATAAGGAAAAAATACCTCATCGTTTAACTTGTGAACCACTAGAAATATGCACACTACAAAATATGCAATATGTAAAGTCACAGGCGGACAACATGTCATAAATTTACATATACTATCCACAATACATATGCAGTGTCTGCCTTTGTGAGCAGAGGCTGCATTATCTCGCTGGTTTGTGTGCCTTTTTGTCAGATCTGCAAGGTTGACTCCAGTCTAAAGCCTGCATGTTTATGAGTGTATAATGCTGACTTCTTGTTTTAAAATCTCCCTCATTAAAGCAGATTTTCTGACCCGGTCTGTTGTCCTTTTTCTTTCCCTTTTGTAGATCGCCTTCTCGCAGCACAGTAACTTCATGGATCTGGTGCAGTTCTTTGTCACGTTCTTCAGGTGAGCTGCTCTCCCCTTCCTCCCTCTGTCAACTCACTTACTCCAAAGCACAGATGTGTTGGTGTTAAAGTGGCGACAGTTGCCTTCTGTGTGTGTGTGTGTGTGTGTGTGTGTGTGTGTGTGTGTGTGTGAACCAAGCTGATGGATCACCAAGGCTGTGCCTGTTTACTATACCATTACTATGAAGAAGCACTGCAGCTCTCTGGTTTATACAGTGAGGAAAATAAGTATTTGAACACCCTGCTATTTTGCAAGTTCTCCCACTTAGAAATCATGGAGGGGTCTGAAATTGTCATCGTAGGTGCATGTCCACTGTGAGAGACATAATCTAAAAAAAATATATGTAGAAATCACAATGTATGATTTTTTAACTATTTATTTGTATGATACAGCTGCAAATAAGTATTTGAACACCTGAGAAAATCAATGTTAATATTTGGTACAGTAGCCTATGTTTGCAGTTCCAGAGGTCAAATGTTTCCTGTAGTTTTTCACCAGGTTTGACACATTGCAGAAGGGATTTTGGCCCACTCCTCCACACAGATCTTCTCTTGATCAGTCAGGTTTCTGGGCTGAGTTTGAGCTCCCTCCAAAGATTCTCTATTGGGTTTAGGTCTGGAGACTGGCTAGGCCACACCAGAACCTTGATATGCTTCTTACAGAGCCCTCCTTGGTTCTCCTGGCTGTGTGCTTCGGGTCATTGTCATGTTGGAAGACCCAGCCTCAACCCATCTTCAATGCTCTAACTGAGGGAAGGAGGTTGTTCCCCAAAATCTCGCAATACATGGCCCCGGTCATCCTCTCCTTAATACAGTGCAGTCGCCCTGTCCCATGTGCAGAAAAACACCCCCAAAGCATGATGCTACCACCCCCATGCTTCACAGTAGGGATGGTGTTCTTAGGATGGTACTCATCATTCTTCTTCCTCCAAACACGGTTAGTGGAATTATGACCAAAAAGTTCTATTTTGGTCTCATCTGACCACATGACTTTCTCCCATGACTCCTCTGGATCATCCAAATGGTCATTGGCAAACTTAAGACGGGCCTTGACTTGTGCTGGTTTAAGCAGGGGAACCTTCCGTGCCATGCATGATTTCAAACCATGACGTCTTAGTGTATTACCAACAGTAACCATGGAAACGGTGGTCCCAGCTCTTTTCAGGTCATTGACCAGCTCCTCCCGTGTAGTTCTGGGCTGATTTCTCACCTTTCTTAGGATCATTGAAACCCCACAAACAATTCTAACTTGTCATGGCCAATTTATACATTAAAACGTAGGTATTCTTGTCTAGTTTCAGTCAATGTGCTCATGTGTGCGATATGAATTATATTTTTCGCTCAGCAACCTTTCAAATGACAAGAGTTCCCAATCTTCCTCCATTCACCGCCATGTTAAACATCGTCCACATTTCTGAGCAGAACGCAGAGCAAAGCACTTTTTTACATCGCTGATACACCCGCATTTCTAAGTTTATTCACATACATTTTATATCAATACGTTCACAAAGGCCTTCTGGTGCCCACGAGAACCTGATTTTATTGATAGCTAGTATTCCTTTGATGATATGATCATTTGTTTGAGAGATTGTTCAGTATCTGAATAGCTGGTGACAGCAAGTGCCAGGTGCAGTCGTTAACTGATTAGAGATCAAAGAGATGACATCACAAAGATGAAAGGCTTCCTATTGGTCCTTAGTAACCAGGCAACCATACTCTTTATGTCTGTCTGTCGACATCTATCTGTCACCCTCTCTCTCAGACACACACACACGCGTCCTAAGGTCTTAAATAGGTTTTAAAAAAGTTATATCTCTGAAGGGTTAAGACACTTATTATTTCATATTAAGTTTTATTGCTATTCACATGTGCACCATCTAGGAGGCACACTGATAAAATTTCTGCGGAATTTTCTTGTTATCTATATCGTTTCTATAGCAAAAACCCAGCAGGCTGAACTGTGTTATGGCAATGTTGGCGTCATTTAGACAAAGCTTCACATTCTGATCCTTACGTTCATTTTCCAAGAAAGTTCCTAATAAAATAAGAATATACTCAGACAAGTTAGGGTTAGTGTTAAAACGCATCGCCTGGGAGGGGCACGGGCACAAGGGGACCACTGTTGTGAATAAAATACCTTAAAACCTCCTTAAAAACTGAGTTTGGTTGTATAAAAGCTGTTTAAAAGAAAGCCAGATGTTAAAAGAACCACAGGACAGGACAAACATAGACAGGAGAATAAAACGGTTAAATAAAAATAAAAACACTTGTCATGTCACTCTTATGTAGATACAGTAAGTAAAGTGTTACTGAAAATACTCTAAGTACTTTTCATTCACACAGAAGTAAACAAAATTAGGCTTTATGATGTATATAGACTATTCATTTCTTTATTGAACATGCTATAACACGCAGCCCTAATATAAGGTTGTCTTGGCGAATGGATTGGCTGCCAGAGTTGCAGACGTAGAGCCATATTATCACCCTAAACACAATGAGCTGACAGAGCCTACTATTGTAACCACATCCAACAGTGATGTCACGCTGTACTGACACACCCTGGTGAAGATGAGAAGTTAAAGCACTGCATTTAAAGGACCCATGGCATGAAAAAACACTTTATGAGTTTTTTTTTAACATTAATATGAGTTCCCCCAGCCTGCCTATGGCCCCCCAGTGGCTAGAAATGGTGATAGGTGTAAACCGAGCCCTGGGTATCCTGCTCTGCCTTTGAGAAAATGAAAGCTCAGATGTGCCGATCTGGAATCTTGCCCCTTATGAGGTCAAATGGGGAAATTGCACATACAAAGGAAAGCTAATTGTGGGACCGGCTCTAGTGGCTTTAACTCGGCACAAAGGCTGAATTTGGGGAAAGAGATCTCGGATACAGTATTAGGGACCACTAAGGTCTATATAAAAGAGACTTCAGATACAGTATTAGGGACCACTAAGGTCTATATAAAAGAGACTTCAGATACAGTGTTAGGGACCACTAAGGTCTATATAAAAGAGACCTCAGATACAGTATTAGGGGACCATTAAGGTCTATATAAAAGAGACCTCAGATACAGTATTAGGGGACCACTAAGGTCTATATATAAAAGAGACTTCAGATACAGTATTAGGGACCACTAAGGTCTATATAAAAGAGACTTCAGATACAGTATTAGGGGACCATTAAGGATTTAATAATTAATTTAATTTTCATTTCAACTTGACCATGTATGCCAGTATCACATTAACAGTATATTCTTTATCTGCTTATTCAACAGTGTTTGAAATGTACATACAGTATAACTGTTTCTTGCACATTACTTTGCACACATTACCCTCTTGATTCATGCTAACATACAGTTGCTACCTGCTATCTTTTGAAACTTTCGGATCTTAAGGCAGATGAAAATTTAAAGTACATTTTTCTAAGATTCTCAGCAGAGCAACATGGTGGTTTGTAAAGATGGAGACACTGATTTTAGCCGGAAGGGCTGAACACGCGTGCAGGCATGTGCGTTGAACCTGTGATGAATCCCCAAACCTCAGGAACTGCTGTAATGTGTTATTGATTTTTTATTATTAAAGTGAGAGGGACCAACAATTGGGTACTCAACTGTGCTCTATGCATGTTCCACTGCATGTGTGTGTGTGTGTTCCTCCTGTGTATGCTGTGAGTGTGTTTGGGTGCGCCTCGGACCCAGAGGAGAAAAGTAGATCACTTTCTTGCTTGGGTCGTCTCCACAATTCCCTGAAAAGAATTGCAGGGTTGTTCCAAGTCCTACTGCTTTTATTGATCCAGCCGCAATGTACAAGCGGAGAGATTTGATGGGGCTGATTTTGAGAGATTCTCTTTTATTGTATTGTATTTATTTTTTTACCGCATGCCCTTTGCCAATACAGTCAAAAACAGTATGTTTCAACATCGACCGAATAAATCACCGTCCACCACGCGGAGGCTTATTTTGGATGTTATTCAGCTGTGAACGCTGTAGGACTACATGTGCTGTTATTGTCCTCGCTCCCTCTGCATACAAATGTAGCCTCTGCAGTGACTCGCTCATGATGCTCATATGTTCTGTACACATGCGTCAGCATTGAAACGTTTGCATGTCAGCATTTGTAGCATGCAACCTGCGCCTGCTGCAGCAAGCGGGCATCACAGCAATCTGTAAAAATAACAACCCCCCCCCCCTCTCTCCTCCCTCCATGTGTTGCTCACTCATCTTTTTTTACCTTCTCTCCTTTTTTCTTCTGTTTTCATCTCTCTCACCATCACCCTCTTCTGTTCCTTTTTCTTCTCCTCTGCCGCCTCTCCTTGTCATATTTACATTCCCTCTTCTCCTTCCATCTCCCCTACACTCATCTCTTTTGCCTCACCCCTGCTTTTCTGTCATCCTCCCTTTCTCCCTCTTTCCCTCCCCCTCATACTCTTTCCGATCTCCTGTCATCTCCATCTCTCCCTTCTGTTTTTTGTTTCCTCCTCTGTCTCCCTGCGCTCCCTCTTTTCTGTCCCTTGCTTCCCTCCCTCTGTCAATCTCCCTTGTTCCATCGCCCGCCCTCCCTCCCTCCCTCCCTCCCTCCCTGCCTCCGAACCCCACTCTGTCTTCTTTTCTTCCCAGCTTCCCACCACTCTCTTAATCCCACAGCCTTTTATTTATTTAATTTTTTTTTTATAAAAACAGTTTTTTGATGTGTGTGCTGCTTGCCACTGATTTAGCACAGATGAGTAGAGACCCAAAGTTAGTAAGCTTGCAGCCTTGTCCCCGTTTGCTTCTGGTTCTTTGGGCGCCGCATTGTTTGTGTTGCGGGGGAGGAGAGCGATGCTAATTAACGTGGAAGTTGTTTGCTCTTTTTCACTCAGACTTTCTCTGTCTTAATCTCACTCGGTGCTTTTTCTCTCTGTGCCATCACGTTCCCGCTGGGACAGATGAAGGTGGTGTCATCCCGTTATCTGCAGCACCAGCAGAGGTACACCCCCACCAGAAGCATTCCCCAGCCGCAAAACGGCTGCATTAAACATTAGCGTCAACGACAATAAAATTCACTCACGTCCAGCTGTCCAGCAGCTCCTCACCTCAGGCTGTTGAATCGTGGCTTTGAAAACGTCCTCATTTCAGATTTCCAGAATTTATGGGAAACTTTTCATGTTCTACAAATTGAATGTTGTCTCTAGTTGTGCAAATTGAATGTTTGCCTCCAGGCCTGGAAATTCCCTTGAATGTAAAAAAAAAAAAATCGAAAATATTTTCGGAACTGCAATGAAAATGTATTCTTGAGCTTGTCTTTACTCAAACTGTCATATTTTTAATTGAAAACTTGGCTGCTGCTAAATCAAGCACCCTTTGAAGTATTAGTGACCTGAATGGCAGATGTCTTGGCCACATCCAAACTGCTAGATGGAGGAATCTAAAAGAGCTGTCATAAAATGCAACTTTTTCTAACTAACACTAGGACATATTTGTTATGGAAGTGTTGATGTTGTTGGAGTTTTATACATCCTCTAGCCTACGTGTCTCCTCACCCAAATAGTTCCTAGCTCCTTCAAAAGGGAAAAAAATGAATAGTTTCTTGAAGTCAGTGTTCTGCAGCTGTCCTGCAAAGGTGCATAGGGAAGTGGGGACTACCGAGGTTACATTAGTAACTTGGAGAACTAATGATACTTAAATATATAATTTCACAAAATAAAAAAAGACTTTCATTTCCTATTCAGCCGAGTGTTTATTTTTCAGTGGAGCAGTGAGTTCTGCAGAGTTGACCCAGTCACAGCAGTGTGAGCAAAACAAGAGAGACGTGATGTTTTGATAACTTTAATCCTGGAAAAAGAACCAGGTCAAGGCCCCTTTGATGAAAGTGCCAGGTTTATGGAACAAAACTCTTCTAACCTGCAGCAGGATCCCAGTCCTTTGTTGTGTTATTTTTTTTATTGTTGATGGATACATCAAAGTTATAGAAGGAGTTTCTAAAACTATTCCCCCTCGAACACTGACCAATCTCACCCGCTGTGGCGTTTAAAGAAACTTGACTTAACCTTCTAACAGTCAGCGTAGCACTGAGGCCTGATGCCCCAGATAAGTCTGCCTCCCCTGAGACTGTACGTCCCTGGCATATCTGTGCTACTGACAGCTAATATTAAAACACTCTGCTTTCTGATGGCCACTCACATCCAACCGCTAGCATATATTTTTAGTACATGACTGCTCCCAGTGGGAACCGCCCCCTTGATGCCGGCGTTTTTCTGCACCTGAAAGTGTCACCAGTCAAAGCTGCGTGAGTCTCGACTCACGCCTTTTTTGGTTTTCCATCAGAAAAGGTTGTGGATAGTACAGTACCTGGTACTTTTTCTGGGACCACCTCAGCCAAGGTTCCAAGCGGAGCCGATACTAGAAGATGGAGTTAAAATCTTTTTTTTTTATCATGTTCACTGGCATTATATATATATATATATATATATATATATATATATATATATATATATATATATATATATATATTTATATTTAAACATGATTAAAAAAAAAGTTATAGAGAGAGTAATGGTGTTTGTTGCAGACTCTGAGAATGATGACTGGTTTGTGGTGGACCTAAGACCCAAACCTTGCAGGGTTGTGCGGCATTGGCAGTGTCACTTATACGGCCCATTTGTGTGACGTCCTGTTGTGTTATTTAGACCTCCAGCGTAGCACAAGTTAACTTTATATTTCACAATTATTGTTTCCCCTCAGATTGTTTTTAGAGCTCGACATTTCCAACCACACTTACTGACAGCTTCATTTCACGGAGAAGTAGAGAGAGAGAGAGAAAATAGACGGAGCGACTGAGCTGTGTTGTTGCAGGAAAGCTGTTACACAAACTTCACTGCTTGTGTTTTTTTGGTTTTTTTTAACCGCCTAGTGTTTTAAAACTTTCTTGTGGCAGCGATCAAGGCAGTGATGTTTCCTGGACGGGTCTCTCACACCGCCTCTGAACAGACTGACAAGCCTGATCACTGTTTACACAATTGGCCAATGCAGCCAGATGTCGAGTTGCATGGCGGTGTGAATGCTTGCTTTGTTGTATGAAAATCTTTCCAATCAGCTTAAGTGTGAGAATGCTTTAACTGTTAAGCATTCAGCGCCATTAAAAGGAAAAGTCAGTATCATATTCTATATTTTCCTTGTAGTCAACAAATCCTACGAAAAGACCAAAACCAGCCAATAATTCATCCTACCAACAAATATTTTCTGTGTATCCAATGCTGGATATCTTATTCCTTTGTGCCATAGAGCTTCATTGTTGTCCACAACATTTGACTGTAAAAAGCCATTAGCGAGCCACAGTTGATTCATCACAATAACCAGTAATGACCACAGACACACCTACTCAGAGCTAGTGTGAATCAGCACCAGGCAGAAATATGTCATCCTCTTTGAGATGAATTATTAAAATTTTGAAAACCCGTTTACTAATCTCACCTCTCTGCAGCGTGTTATCACGGTTGTGTATTTAAAATGATTAGTGGTTTGTATTGCTTTGCTGGCTGTTTGAACAGAGTGGAGATGTAATTTGGTTGGGGTAGAGGCATTAAAGGAAGGGGGTACCAGCAGGCGGCCCGCCCCCGGGCCAAGTCTGGGTAGGTGGCTGTGTGGGCGGCTGGAATTTGATTAAATGTAAGAATCCCCCTGCTGCTATCAAGGAGAAGAGAAACAATTCTCTCCTGAGAGAGAGACTTATATGTACAGCAGAGTGTTCTGAAGCTTCTGGCTACTACTGCTTCTGGAGTCAGTCGGTGAACTAGTTCTTCACTACTTTTATTTTTGTTTTAGCTCATGTTCAGTTGTGATCCGTGTTGAAATGTACAGCAGTACTAGCTTGGTCCTGCCAGACTCTGGTCCATTAGGCTGGTCCTGCCATACTCTGGTCCATTAGCCTGGTCCTACCAGACTCTGGTCCATTAGACTGGTCCATTAGCATGGTCCTGCCAGACTCTGGTCCATTAGCCTGGTCCTACCAGACTCTGGGTCTATTAGCCTGGTCCTACCAGACTCTGGTCCATTAGCCTGGTCCTACCAGACTCTGGTCCAGACTCTGGTCCATTAGCCTGGTCCTACCAGACTCTGGTACATATCATTAGTCCAGAGAATCTGTCCACTCTCCATTGACAAGTGTTAACTTCCTTGAATGCGGGTCTTCTGTTGAAGTTTAAAACTATTGGATCTGGATCTGCCATAACCAGTCGCTAACGTGTGGTCGTGACGTTGGCTTAGCATCCCTAGCGTTAGCCTTAGCTAACTCCTTCCCCACTAACAGAGCAAGCTGAAAAATCGACCTTTTCTCAAACCCCGTGGGGAGGCCAAAACATCATGGCCCCCAACAAAACTCAGCAAAGATTGTTTTTGCTCGGGCTTTAACTTCTGGATATTTGGCAGCGTTGCCACAACGGACCTCATCTTTCTCCGCCGCCATTGCCGAACTACAACTCTCACTAGCGCACGGCCTCAACGTCATCTTTCTCAGCCACTCCCTCTGTTCGCTGATTGGACCGGTTAAAATTTGGCCAGAGAAAACCCTGTCAAACTTTAGTACTGTACTGAATGGAAATGAAAATTACAAGTACATTAAGATTTTTGCACTCAAGTTCTTTAAAATACTTGAATCTTTTCTTTTCATGCCACTTTTTAATACCTATATTTCCAGAGAGAAATACTGTACTTTTAAACTTTTGACTTTTTACACTATAAACTATTTTTAGCCAAGTTAAGATTTTTGCACTCACAATGCATGCAGTTTATAAAATATGACGTTTAATTATACTGTAAATTAAACTACCCCAAACTATTTTGGCCTTTAAGCACAGCTGAAATGATTAGCTAATTAAACACTTAGTTGATCAACAGAACTGCTTTGATCGTTTCAGCATTGTGTACTTTTCCTTTTAAGTACATTTTCCTGATGATGCTTACAAACTATTACATAAACATCTACAGAGTTAGTTTACAGTGTGGTCTTAGTACTTTAACTTAAGTAAAGGATCTGAATACTTCTTCCCACCGCTGATTTGTGATTTTAGTTATCAAAGCACTATCATCCTAAAATCTACCGCCGATGAATTCCTGATCACCGCCGAGCCGAGCATCAGCATGCAGCAGTGTCATTCCACTCGCCGACCTTGTTCTCAACCATTTACCTCGTTAAAGCTGAGAGGTGATTAGTGTCGTCACTCGCAGGTCTCTAGAGTCATCTTGCCAGCTGTATACGTTCCTCTCCTCCTCTCCTCCACCTCCCACTGTCAGCTCACCCTCCCATAATCCCCAGAAAAGTCTTTAAAGCTATAGCGCGCGACTGGTTTAAAATAATGAACGTCCGTTACATTCAAGCCATTGCCAAATGAGTTGATACAAAGCTATTTAAGCCTACCAGCTCCACAAAACCCTCTCTGTATTTCTCAGTATGGCTGCCTTTTGTAAATGGTGTAGTCGGGCGACTTTCGCTCGTAGAAGCACGAGTGATGCGTTTTACGTCACCACTGAGAGAGGACGACAGGTGGACAGGTGAAGGCATGGCTGAAAACACCCAAAATGTTTCAGTCAGTGATCGTACTGCTGAGAAAGAACCTACACATTCAGCAGAAGGACTCAAATGTTTCCTTAACCCTTGTGTTGTCTTCCTGTCAAAATTGAAAATCAACATTCATGGTTTTTATCGATTTTAAAAAAACCTTTTTTCAATACTTTTGATGCTTTTTTTAGTGTTTCTCACTTTTTTGACGTTTTCAACACTACGTAACACTAACTTATTAACTTTAGTTTTACAGTTATTTTTGGAATTTTATGGTCAAAAAACCTAATTTATAGGAAATTATACCTAATGTTTGAGTTAGAAAAGCAGAAATTAGTAATTATTTAGACTAAAATGAAAGGAATGGATGTTGATGATAATCACAGACTGGAATATGTCTTTATTTTTTTCCAAATGCTATGAAATTGATTAAGACGCCCCAAAATTAATGAAAGTAGAGATTTGTGCTTGCCAAAGAGCATCGTGTGGAATCAGTCATGTTATTTTAAGAACATTGATATGAAAACGGGTCAATTTGACCCAAGGACAACATGAGGGTTAACTCTGCCTGAGATGACAGTTTTTTTTTTTTTTTTTTAAAGAAAAGGGTAAAAGTGATATAAAGAGCATCTTTATTTTTTCTTGAAAGCAGCTTGGCTCAGGCAGGTACTGGTCCTTCTGGGAAACTGGTCCATCAAGAGGAGGACAGCACTCTAATTAAATTATTCTTTCATGGTTTGATGTTTTGGGCCGCCGCCCTTCCTCTGCAACAGTTGCAAACCTTTACATCTGGCAGTGTTGATTGGAGGGCTGTACTTCTCTTGATTTTTGCTTTAGATGATTCTTCTGCACCCATTTACACATAACAGCGTTACGCATATGGATTTATTATCATTTGGAAAGAAATAAAAGCTTGACCATCCACTCTCCAATATGGGGCAACAGACACACATGCTCACATTCTGTGTTGGTCCAGTCTCTGAGGGCCACGTAGTAGCCACTCATGCATATTTTGGCAGCTTCAAGTGGCCTGCAACACAACATAAATAATTCTGTTGTGCTCATCATCTTACTATTCAGCCTCTCAAACACATCTGCAGGTTTAGACTCTTTATTCAAACATAGGAGGCAGCTGGCCACTCAGTGGTGCTGTGTGCCCCCCGAGCTGTATGATTACCTTTCATTGACACACTCCCGACTGGGTCTTTTTTCTCTACTACCTATCTTTAAAGCTTTTGGACTGCAGTCTGCGTGGCTGCACGTGTTGGGGTCGCTCAATACAGCCAATTCCAAATGTCAGTTTAAATAGCAAACAGTTTACTAACAACCAATCATTCCCAATTATTTCCACCGTGGCATTTGTTCTCACTGGCTTCATTATCAAGTGGAGTGAGTCTTCAAAATCCAGAAAGAGATCCATCACTGATTTGCTAAAAAGAGTGACACTGACCCCTACCGCTATATTCGCCCTAAAAGAGCGTGCTTTGTGTTTGTACACAAACGTCGTCCTGCATCAGCGTCACCGATAGCGCTGACAGGGCGGCTGGTGACTGACAGCAGGACACTGGACAGAGTGTGGAGGACCAAAACATTAGCCCTAGCTGTATATTTGTCCAAATGTCAAGTGAATGTTTTTCAAACTTTCAAACCAACTTCTAAAATTATATTTCAAAGAAGAAGAAAAAGAGTTAATTTGGGAGGGGAGTTTCTGCATCTCCAGTGTGATATTTTGTGACTTTTCTCTTTATTTAGTTTTTCCAAAGTTCTGAGATTTTTTACTTTTGCTTTGGCAAAACCTGACACCTAAGGCTCTAGGAAATAGTTTCAGGAACTTTCACCTTATATACTTTGACAGTTCATGGATTAAACCCAGCATGGAGGTTGCAAGTCGCAGCTGTTATTCAGCTCGTCTCTTCCTTCCTTCCTTTACCTACACTCTCTCTCTCTCTCTCTCTCTCTCTCTCTCTCTCTCTCTCTCTCTCTCTCTCTCTCTCTCTCTCTCTCTCTCTCTCTCTCTCTCTCTCTCTCTCCTCCCTCCATCCTACTGAAATAATACTGAAAATAATTGTATAGATATATACATAAACGCTAACACCTGCACACACTCGGCGTAGTGTTTTCCCCCAGCTTGCTCCCTGTTGTGTTGACTGACATCTCTCTCTCTCGCTCGCTCACTCTCTCCCTTTTCCTATATGCGACACCTGAGAGAGAGAGAGAGAGAGAGAGAGAGAGAGAAACACTTGACTCCCATCCAAACCCTGTCTGCCTGTCCTAAGGGCCTCTCCCCCCCACCCGGGCACTCAGCAGGCGCTGCCGCAGGTGCTGTGCCACAATCCTAGTTCTCTCTTCCTCTCCAAGCTTTCTAGTCCTCTGCCTCTTCCTCTCTGTGAATCCCTGCCTCCTCTTTACTTTCTCCGTCTTTATCACACACCAAATTATTTATTTCTTGAAAGTAAAAAAGGGGAAATGAATCCAACATATTATTAGCAAATATAAATCAACCTATTTATAAAAAAAACATTAATGACTCACTATCCTATTGTGCTATAGGTAAGGTAGTCGCTAAGGTAACCATCCATAGATACAGTAGAGTAAGGATTCACTGAGCCACATTCATCGGCGGGTAAACATAGGCCGCCCTGCATGTTATTGTAGGCCCAGTTTAATATGCAACTCAATACAATATATGTGGGGGGGGGGGTCCTTGGCTTTAAAACATTGAAGACCCAATGTCTTATTTCTCTTTCTTGTTGCTTCCACATTTCATCTTTTTTTTCCCCGCCTGCCTTCTTTTCACACTGCCTCTTTTTCTTCTCCCCTCCATCTTGAATTCTTTAACACTCTTCTCTTTGTGTCTGACCTCATTGCTAGGTCATTAATGACGAGTCAGAGAGAGAAACAAGTGGTAGATGAAGCAGATAGAGAGAGTGCCTCGTGGCTAAACCCTTCCCCTTGATAGGTCCGCGAGGAGTTGAAAGGGACTGCTTCTGATTTTAATAATGAATGAGTCAGATCAGTCGGTTTGACTCCACTCTCTGCTTCTCCTCCCCAGTCTTCCTCACCTGTAATAAGCCAAGAGCAAAGGGAACGTGAACTGGGGCGTAACGCCCCTCTGGGAGTCCCAAGAGGGAGGCAAAGTCTTTTCTTTCCATCAGCCTCATGTCCACTCGTTGTGTGTTAAGGGCTGCAGAGCCCTTGCTGTAGCAATGAGTTCTGGCAGGGAAGCATCGTCTTTGGACTCCTCATGCTTCCAGGCCCCATTTGTAGGATTGTTGGAAATATAATATGAATTGTGGAAAAGCCCTTCAGTGTTTTTGGTCTAATCGTTTTACCTGTTCAGAATGAAAGGCGCAACGGCTCGGCTTGCTTCCATTTGTAGAAGGAATTCTTTCCTTTATTCACAAATCAATTTCTAAATCCTTATATTCCATCAGCAGCTTTAGTGCTTCTACTACCGCAGCTTTTGTTGTTATCCCTGAGTTTTGGTCACCTCTGCTTCTTCATTCCCTAGATTACATCTCAGACAGGCAGAGCACTGCCAACACACTCACATTTAGCACGTTGTCAGTCTAATATACAGATGTATATCAGCAGTAAACTAAAGCTCCAGATGGACAATGTTAATGACTTGTATTAGCACATTGATAAAGTGTTTTTGTATTCTTGTATTTAACTTCAAAATGTATTTTTCAAACCTGCAGCTTTAACTGAAGCTGTGTAAGTTTTAAAAAGCTGAAACCCTAACTGTCACTGGCTAATTTAATTGGGGGCAGTGAGATAAGCTGTCTAAAGAGATATATATATATATATATATATATATATATATATATATATATATATATATATATATATATATATATATATATATATATATATATATATATATATATATATATATTTTTTTTTTTTTTTTTTTGTTTTTTTGTTTTCAAGTTCAGCTCGGCAACTTGTGCATACCACACTGCAGCAGCAGGCTTCTGTTATGCTTGCAAATCTACTTCATTACCTGTAGGAACATGCCATATTTGATTTAGCTTTTTGTCTCCCATACCGAAAGACAATCTAGTCACTTTTCCCAGCTCCCATTGCACTAGGAAGGAGTAAACAAAGCTGAAGAGATTATGCAGAAATTTGTATTCTGCGGCACGTTGAGCCCTGCTTCTGTTTCCGGTGGGTCAGACTGCCTGGAAGTGTCCCACCACCCATAGAGCTACAGGTTTAGTGGTGATAAGTGCAGGGCAGAATAGGACCTCTGTGCAAGTGCTGGTTAGTGTGTCGTTCCATCGACAAACGAATCGGCTATAGGGGAAAAACAAAATGGTAGAAGCCAGCGGCAAGCAGGCAGGCAGGCTGCTGGATTAGTATTCAGCCGACTGCAGACAACAGAGCCGATCTGTTGGTGTTTGCCCTGTGGCTGGTGTCTCATTGTCAGGTTGGCCAATGACACGTCGGAGCTCACCTCTCTGGCCTCAGCCGCTCGTCTGACTGTAATCTCTCTCTCTCTCTCTCTCTCTCTCTCTCTCTCTCTCTCTCTCTCTCTCTCTCTCTCTCTCTCTCTCTCTCTCTCTCTCTCTCTCTCAATCTTAAAAATACTGGATATTTATGATATAACTGTAGATGCTAAACAAATCATGTGTATTTCCCTCAAAGGGTACGTTGAAACAAAGAGTAGAAAATGATAATGTATAGAATTCTCTATTTTGCCTTGTACTCTGGCAGCATCTTATCTTCCCCTAATAAAAAAGGAAGCGGTTTGTCCTCCGTGTAGGTAGTGAAGCCTGATATGTTTTTCAAATTTTTGGAAATATTAAATATAAAGTCTTCATATTTGGGACATGTAAATAGGAAATGTAATTCTGTTTTGATATCCTGGTGGCAGTCTCTCTCTCTCTCTCTCTCTCTCTCTCTCTCTCCTTCTCCTTCCACATAACAGGCTGCCACTGAAACTGACAGCTTTAATAATTTCTTTAAATCTGATCTAGTCGAGAGAGATTTGCTTAACACACATGAAGCTTTTGCCAATTTTTATGCCTCCAGTTACATAACCTTACTTTGTACCCTTTTACTTTTTTCCATTTTTGAGAATTGAACAGCTAAAAGCATCCAAGCTAGGAATCACTGTAACACCAAACTATACAAACTCAACATTTTGTCCATAGTAGGAAGGCCTTTATCTATGGGACAGATGAAGAGTAAAAGGGGGGAATGGGGGAATGGCGGCTTAGGTAGGTTGGAGTCGAACCTGTGGCCTCTGCATCCAGAAGTACACTTCTATATATGGGCACGTGCTCTATCAGGTGAGCTACCAAGGCGCCCAAACGTACATCATCTGGGGCACATAACAGTGATATAACCAAAAGATGTATCCTGGAATTTATTAAAAAACTTATTTTGTCCAGAAAAGTAATAAATTAACATTATTTTAATTTGACTGAAATACATTGTGATTTGCAATTATTTATTTATTAATTGTACAGCAACATGTGGAATTGTTACATTGTTACAACCTCCACGACTCCACTGCATTACCCTCTGTTTTCAGTGGCAATGCAGAGAAGATGTGGTGCTCTGTAATGAGCGGGGCCAAAACTCATAAATGGCTGCATCATAAACAAGCTCTGTCTCTTGACCTCAGCCACTGTAGAAATAGTTGTTACTGAAAAACAAATCACACCAGTTGAAGTTACAGTGTACCCACTGTTGTACTTGTGTCATACAATAATTCAATTTTAGCAGTTTACAATCGACCTTTTCCACAGCAGACATGTTGACATGTCATAGTAGGAAAGGTGCAGGTGTATTCAAAACCATTAATGATTGCTGCATTCCACTTAGGAGAGGCCCTGGTGTTGTGCATGCTGACTCACTGAAAAAGCTCACTGGGACACTTGATGGATTTGAGTCATCGTTAAGGTTATCAATTTCAGCTGTCCTTTTCCTACTGCTATAAGTCAAAATGTCTGCTGTGGAAAAGGTCCATTACTACTTTATAAAGATATTACACACCACAAAGTCTTACAGACACTAAAGCCTCAAGTGTCTTTCTGACTTTTCAGTCCTTAGATCCTTATCGTAAAAATTAAACTAATTAACTAATTAAATTGATTAAAATTAAAATAAACATTGCTGCAGTTTAGAAATGTCCCCGTTTTTACTCATTGTAGTAATGACATTCAAGACGCTTCTTTATAATGCTCAGGAATATAAAAGCATCCTTAAAGCAGCTGCAGTAAACGTTGTCGGTACTGTCGGTTGTTTTAATTTAATGTAAAACTGACAGTTTAGATCTGTACTACGTTTGTACTTCTCGTTTTTGTGGTCTTTGATTCAGTCACATGCAGTACTGATTAAAGTAGCATCACATACCACAATGTGCTCAGTTACAAGGTAGGTTTTAATGGAGACGGATTGTTGACCTCCAGGCTTCATGAAGCAATTAATCCCTACTGTGAGCTACATAAAGCTTCTTTTCCCACTGTACAAAAACCCTACGAACATCTGGCTTTTGTCTTTAGTGGGAAAGGTTACAATCAGCCTTCATTCCCAGGACGAAAGACTCTGCAATGGTCACCGGTTATTTATCAGCTCCAGCTCCCGTCGGCAGGCAACATCACACCTGACCTGACACGCTAATTTCCGTTCCTTTTTTTTTTACCGGTGGGATGCTATGACGTTTGACACATCCGTTGGTACCTTTTGCGACTCTTTGTCATCTCAGCCACAAATTCGCCTTTTCTCCGTGCAAGCAGGACTCAAAATTGATCCAAATTAGTCGGCACTGGGCCCTTTTTGGATAGCTCAGTTGGCCAAACGGGTTTACTCTTCAATGCGGCGGGCTCAGCTTTGGAAACATGTTAAGTTTCTACAACTTCGGTAGTCCAAGGCAGGATTAGCCGGGAAACGTCTTCTAAACCAGGGGCATTTGTGGAATACCTGCAGAACAGGGACATGAAGTAGTTCTTTTGGAGATTATGGTCAACTAGTGGGTGTTGTAGCAGTGTTTTGCCATTGAGAACAAGCTAGCATGCTACGGTTAGCCACCTCGTCTCTATGGACGTAGAAAGCCGTGCAGATTCTGACCAGCTCACCCAGAGACTGAAGGCAGAGGACATTCAGAAACTGGATCTCACTCAAAACAGCATGGATAGTGTTTTTTTCCAAGTTTGTATATGCATGGAATCAGCAGAGACACAAAATAACACCCCGAATCCCAGAAAGTTATTTCTTTTCATAATATGGGGACTTTAACTTAGCTCTTGACTTAATGAGTAGTGTTGTTGTTGAGTGTTATTAGCATAGTGCTAATTAAACAATTCAATTGAGTTTATTCATGAAAGGGGACATTGCAAATACATTTTTAAAAAAAAAAAACATGATTTCCCATGGGTTTAACCCAAAGCATCATTTTATCTGTAGTCCCCAGACCTCAATGTTATAAAAGGCTTTTTAATATACAAAGGAAGACAACACAAGCAAATCAGAACTTAGCACAACAAACAAAACACATCGCAGAACTTAGCACAAGACCAGACGCAACACAGAAACATAAGATATACAGCAAAGCAACAGAGCATAATAGAACAGACGCTGTTAAGAACAATAAAAAGCAGTATCAAACTAGGAGGAAACGAGTAAAATTTTTATATGTTGACTTTACAAACTAATAGAATACATGCATTATAAATTCAGCGTCAGGAAGTATCGCGTGATATGAGTTCTTGCGATGTAACAAATTGCTTCACGACACGCACACACATAGTACGTCCATTCAGGAACCGGCTAAAAAGGTAGCGATGGAGTTATTAACAAAGAGAGGAAACAGCAGACTGGCCGAGGGAGGAGTCAGACACAAGTAAACACAGGAGCTGCCAAATACAGTGAGGAAAATAAGTATTTGAACACCCTGCTATTTTGCAAGTTCTCCCACTTAGAAATCATGGAGGGGTCTGAAATTGTCATCGTAGGTGCATGTCCACTGTGAGAGACATAATCTAAAAAAAAATCCAGAAATCACAATATATGATTTTTTAACTATTTATTTGTATAATACCGCTGCAAATAAGTATTTGAACACCTGTCTATCAGCTAGAATTCTGACCCTCAAAGACCTGTTAGTCTGCCTTCAAATTGTCCACCTCCACTCCATTTATTATCCTAAATTAGATGCACCTGTTTGAGGTCGTTAGCTGCATAAAGACACCTGTCCACCCCATACAATCAGTAAGAATCCAACTACTAACATGGCCAAGACCAAAGAGCTGTCCAAAGACACTAGAGACAAAATTATACACCTCCACAAGGCTGGAAAGGGCTACGGGAAATTGCCAAGCAGCTTGGTGAAAAAAAGGTCCACTGTTGGAGCAATCATTAGAAAAATGGAAGAAGCTAAACATGACTGTCATTCTCCCTCGGACTGGGGCTCCATGCAAGATCTCACCTCGTGGTCTCAATGATCCTAAGAAAGGTGAGAAATCAGCCCAGAACTACAAGGGAGGAGCTGGTCAATGACCTGAAAAAGAGCTGGGACCAAGTTCCGCGTTACTGTTGGCAATACACCGCTACACGCCATGGTTTGAAATCATGCATGGCAAGG
>JAEKDQ010000922.1:0-2500 GCA_026937815.1 Etheostoma perlongum
TTAGACAGACCCCTCTGGTCCAGCATTTAGACAGACCCCTCTTGCCCCGCATTTAGACAGACCCCTCTGGTCCAGCATTTAGACAGACTCCTCTGGTCCAGCATTTAGACAGACCCCTCTGGCCCCACATTTAGACAGACCCCTCTGGTCCAGCATTTAGACAGACCCCTCTGGTCCAGCATTTAGACAGACCCCTCTGGCCCCGCATTTAGACAGACCCCTCTGGTCCAGCATTTAGACAGACCCCTCTGGCCCCACATTTAGACAGACCCCTCTGGCCCCACATAAAGACAGACCCCTCTGGCCCCACATAAAGACAGACCCCTCTGGCCCTGCATTTAGACTTCCAGGTACAGCCAGCAAGGACGGTCTCCCCGAGAACACAAGTCCCTTCTTTGCTTACTTGGCACTGAGAAACGCCCAGTGTCTCTGTCGATGGAAGAACCAGAGAAGAAGAAACCAACTGGCTGTTTATCAGAATGTCTGCAGCATGTTCTCCTCCACACACACACACACACACACAGACACACACACACACACACACACACACACACACACACACACACACACACAGACACACACACACACACACACACACACACAGAGACACACACAGACACACACACACACACACACACACACACACACACACACACACAGACACACACACACACACACAGACACACACACACACACACACACACACACACACACACACACACACACACACACACACACACACACACACACACACACACACACACACACACACACACACACACAGAGACACACACAGACACACACACACACACACACACACACACACACACACACACACACACACACAGAGACACACACAGAGACACACACACACACCCACACAGAGACACACACACACACACACACACACACACACACACAGAGACACACACACACACCCACACAGACACACACACACAGAGACACACACAGAGACACACACACACACACACACACACACACACACACACAGACACACACACACACAGACACACACACACACACACACAGAGACACAGACACACACACACACACAGAGACACACACAGAGACACAGACACACACACACACACAGACACACACACACACACACACACACACACACACACACACACACACACACCCCTCCCAGAGTGTTTCTGGGCTGAAGGTGAAGTGTTTGACCTTTGACCTCCACAGCTTTAACTTTGGTTAATGAGTCATTCAGAGGATCATTACCCCCCCACCCCTGTGTGTGTGTGTGTGTGTGTTGTGTGTGTGTGTGTGTGTGTACAAGTGTGTTGTTTTGTTTGCGTTTTTTTTCCAAAGTTTTAGTAGTTTTTTCTTCATGTTTAGCTCTTTCTCTTTCTTCTTCTCTTTCCCTAAACGTCGTAGTTTTGTAGTTTTTAGTGAAGTTGAGTTTGAGGAAATCTGCTTCTGCACAGATGAATTATGGGATAGGAGATAATTGCTTCAGTTTGCTGAGCGTCCCTGCCAGCCATGACTCGGGGGGGGGGGTTAGCGCTGCGGCTAACGCTAGCAGCAGGTAGACCCCCCCCATTACAGATGATGTCATGTCATGATTGACGGCCGGAGAACTCAAACTGTCAGAGCAGCTTTATGACGAGGCTCGTTAATCAATGTATAGGGGGGGGGGGGTCTCTCACACACACACACACAGAGACACACACAGAGAGACACACACACTCACACATGCTCATTAATCAATGTATACGGGGGAGGGGGAGCTGGAGGAACTGGTTTTATTCCAGCACCTTTCTGAAGAAGATACTGTGAGTGTGTGTGTGTGTGTGTGTGTGTGTGTGTGTGTGTGTGTGTGTCTGTGTGTGTGTGTGTGTGTCTGTGTCTGTGTGTGTGTGTGTGTGTGTGTCTGTGTGTGTGTGTGTGTGTGTGTGTGTGTGTGTGTGTGTGTGTGTGTGTGTGTGTGTGTGTGTGTGTGTGTGTGTGTGTGTCTGTGTGTGTGTGTGTGTGTCTGTGTGTGTGTCTGTGTCTGTGTGTGTGTGTGTGTGTGTGTGTGTGTCTGTGTGTGTGTGTGTGTGTGTGTGTGTGTGTGTGTGTCTGTGTCTGTGTGTGTGTGTCTGTGTCTGTGTGTGTGTGTGTGTGTGTGTGTGTGTGTGTGTGTGTCTGTGTGTGTGTGTGTGTGTGTGTGGGGGGGGTGATGACTGCTCGGGGACCTTTGAGCAACATTTCAGCCGCACGCCGTCCACGTGCCGTCCACTCGTCTGTCACGGCGGGACGACGCCAGCAACACGGAGGCTGCAAGTTTCCTCAGAGTCTCTGGGGACGGGGGGGCTGGCAGCCAATCAGGATGGCCGTTTGACCCCAACGAGTCAGCAGAGAGACAGGGGGACGGCGTCCAAGTACAGTCAGAGAGACGAGAGGGACAGACCGGGACAAGCTGCTGCACTCTGATTGGTTCCTGAGGACAGACAACATATTAATTACATCTGCTCTGGTGTTC
>JAEKDQ010000922.1:7500-17500 GCA_026937815.1 Etheostoma perlongum
GGCTGAAGATGGATGGATGGACATTGTTAGAACGTGCAAGAGCAATGCAACGGTGAGACCACTATGGAGGGTCACTGTGGATCTCGATCCATGGTGTAGTCTGGTGGATCCGGAGAGCTCCATGGTGTAGTCGTGCTGTTGGTTCAGTGATTTCCTTCGTGGTAAGAGACCAGATAGGAAGAAAGGAGGACATCGTTGAAAACACAATTGCATGTAAACAGAAGAAGAAATATATGATCTAACAATCTAAAGAAATTATCTAACAATCTAAAGATATGATCTAATCTTGTTTCTGAAGTTTCTGATTCAGCTCTTTTGTTAAGTTAGACACATGTTCCGGTGTGTAAGGTGCGAATCAAATAGAACACCAAGATATTTGATTAATCAGTCTGGGATGAACCTCAACCTGATGGACCAGAATAACAAAGCAACGCCCTCCACCTGACTCACCTTAGATGAAGGAAACAGGTTGTTATTCTGCCTCACTGAGACACACACACACACACAGACACACACTCTGAGAGACAGAGGATAAGATCCCCCTTTGGGAGAGAACATCTACAGGAAGGAGTCCTGGGAATACTGGGACTACTGGGCCACTCCACCACTACAAGCAGCTGCTGAATGCACAGACTGAACGAGAGATTTTCAACAACAAAGACTCAGAGTGAACGTCAGGTTCAGGGAACAGGGAGTGGTCGAGCTGTCTGCCTGCTGGGTCCTGCTCCACTCAGAGACACAATGGCTTCCAGATTAGAGAGAGATCTCTGCTGTCCTATCTGCCGTGAACTCTTTAGAGATGCGGTCATCCTGTTGTGTAGCCACAGCTTCTGTAGAGACTGTCTGCAGAGCTGGTGGACAGAGAGACCACTCAAAGACTGTCCAGTGTGTAAGGGAAGACATTCAAAGGAGTCTTTACCTCCTAACTTTGCTTTAAGGAGAGCATGTGAGACATTTTCACAGGAGAGAGACCAGAGACCTTCAGAGGGTCTCTGTAGTCTGCACTCGGAGAAACTCAAGCTCTTCTGTCTGGACCATCAGCATCTGGTGTGTCTCGTCTGCAGAGACTCAGAAACACACTCCAACCACAGATTCAGACCCGTCGATGAAGCTGCACGACAACTCAGGAAGGAGGTCCAGGAGACTCTGGAGGCCTTAAAGGAGAAGTTAGAGGGGTTGGAACGAGTTAAAGTGGAGTTTGATCAAACAGCAAAACACCTGAAGGTCCAGGTCCGACGCACAGAGACCAAGATTAGGGACCAGTTTAAGAAGCTTCACCAGTTTCTAGAAGAGGAGGAGGAGGCCAGGATGGCTGCACTGAGGGAGGAAGAGGAGCAGAAGAGCCAGAGGATGAAGGAGGAGATGGAGGCTCTGAGCAGAGAGATAGCAGCTCTGTCAGACTCAGTCAGAGCCACAGAGGAGCAGCTGAGAGCTGAAGACATCTCGTTCCTGATCCATTACCAGGCTGCAGTGGGAAGAGTCCAGCAGCCCCCCCTTCTGAAAGATCCACAGCTGCCCCCAGGAGCTCTGATAGACGAGGCCCAACACCTGGGCAAGCTGGGCTTCAACGCCTGGACCAAGATGAAGGACCTGGTCTCCTACTCTCCTCTGGTTCTGGACCCTAACACTGCTCATCCAAGACTCATCGTGTCTGAAGACCTGACCAGCGTGAGACGAAGAGGAGAGAGACAGCAGCTTTCTGATAATCCAGAGAGGGTTCTGTCCTCAGTCCTGGGCTCTGAGGACTTTAAATCAGGGACTCACAGCTGGTCCTATAAATGTAAATACTCAGCATTCCTGATACTAACACACCTTCACACACATACACACCTTCACACACACCTTCACCGAGAAGATGTTCCCATACTCTAACACTGTGCTGGGTAAACTGAAGGTTAGCCCTGTGAGGGTCAGCGTGGCTGTAGGACAGGAATAGAAGACGTCCATGTTTCAGATGTTGGGGGTGGGAGGGGCTTCCCTTAAATATATCTTTAACAGGTCCTGACCTCAGTGACCTTCAGGCACTGGGGGGATGGCCTCCACAGTGGCAACAGACTGCATGAATTATCTTAATGCAATCTCCCATCTTTGACTCACTTCTTACTATTTTCTTATGAAATAGCTCAATGATTTTCTGTTTTCACTTGTTCTTCAGGAAGTGCTCGGGATAATCCACATGAAGAACAAATAGAAGAAATAAAAAAAGAAGTGCAAACCAATAGACCCGCTTCAGCCGCTGCAAAGATCCAGACTCATCTGGCCAGGCAGGATAATATTCAGCTAAATATTGCGATCACAGGAGAGTCTGGTTCTGGAAAAATCCACCTTTGTTAACGCCTTTAGAGGCGTACCCAACAGCGATAAGCTAAGAGCCGCCCCTACTGATGTTAAAGAAACCGCCAAAGCTCCTACACCATACCCCCACCCAAATTATCCCAATGTTACCCTTTGGGATCTTCCTGGTTTTGGCACCACCAGGTTTCCAGCTGACGAGTACATGAAGAAGGTTGGATTCCAAAGGTTTGACGTCTTCATCATCATCTCAGATAGCTTCAGAGAAAATGATGTGAAGCTCGCTGAGGAGATTCAGAAGATGGGGAAGAAGTTCTACTTTGTTCGCTCAATGATTGACCACAACATACGTGATGAGAAAAAAACTTGCGGGTCAGAGTTCAACAAAGAAGAGATCCTTAAGGAAATCAGGGAGGACTGCATTCGAGGTAAGTCTGAGGTTAAAACTAAAGGCATACGGTATGCAACAATGGTCACAAGTAGACCCTCTGACTTTAACATCAGAACTTCACACATTGGCTATGTTAACAGGTTCAATATGAATCATATGATCACTGGCAGAGCCGCCTCATCTTCTCAGATATGAACACATATTTCTACTGAAAACAACCAACTGAAAATAACCTAAACAACCTAACCTGTCTTTGTGTCGGCCCTGCAGAGAGTTTCTGGGAATTGTAGGCTTAAGAGGTTATTTCTCAGTTTGTTTTAAGTTCCTCATGTGAAGTTAACACTCTGTTCTCTTTGTGACGAAGGTCTTAAAGGACATGTTGAGTCTCCACAAGTCTTTCTGGTGTCCAGCTGTGAACTCCACCTGTATGACTTCCCTCGGTTAGCAAAAACCTTACAGGAAGAACTCCCTGCACACAAGAGGAATGTTCTGCGGTTGGCCTTGACCAACGCCAGCAGCCAGCAGCATCAGGGCTCGTCGGGCCATGTTTCAGTCTTTGGGTTCATGGGGAGACTCTGGGATCGTTAGGGGATCTTAGTCTGCAACGCAGAGCCAACACTGAGAGAATGATGACGCCAACGGTCTAAATACTGGATGCTAATCTGAAGGAAATGAAGAGTTATGAGAAATTATATCAAATGTTCTGTGACATTAACTACAGTTTGGGATTTTATCAACAGGAAATGATTTAAAGCTAATGGACTTGTAATTATAAAAGTAAATATATAAATGATGTTCTACAAGATTTTTGCAAGGGGATGTGATTATATAGCCTCATGTCACCTTTTCTCTGTGTTGCATTTTCTGTATTTTTATTGTTTTAACTTCTTTTTTCTCTTGGTGTATTGAAGAGTTTCTTCTTGAGTTTTATTTTTTATCATTAAGTACGGTTGTAATGTTCTTTGGATGGGAATGAATATCTTTTGGTTGGTTTGTAACTATGATCCCAAATTTAAAAACATATTTGTAAAAGTTTGGAAATATAAAAGATGTAGTTGTACGTGATTCTCGCTGATCGGACAGTCATGGCTGAATGAAGTTAAAGGATGAAAGCATCAGCTAAATGTCATGAGATGACTGTAATGACGGCTTCTGAGGAATCAAATAAAATGTTCATTGAAATGAGCTGAAATGTGTGATATTGTTATTATTATTTCTCCCAAATCCCAGTTTACGTATCGTCCCGTTGTCAGACCGTCTCAGATTTTCCAGTGTGTGTGTATGTGGTGGATGGTGAGATTTAAAGAGTAGCGTATAGAGGGGAAGGGGGGCTGTGGTACGGATCTCTGAAGGTTTTTCAAACAAATGTCTCTCTCTCCTCCAGTTTTCAGTCTTCAGACTTCCTTATTGGTCAAAATGTAGGAAATCTTGTGCCGGTCGCAGACATGTAACTATGGAGTCTATCGGACTAAAACTTTTCGCGTTCTTCACAACATCTGCTGATAGAAAACATTGAAAAAGAAATCTGGCTCCCCCTTTGAGGAAATCACCATAGCAACAGGTTGTGACACTGAGAGGACAGAGGGAGGGGCTGCAGGACGATTCTCTGAAGGTTTCCCAAACAAATTGCTCTCTCTCCTCCAGATTTCAGTCCTCAGACATCATTTTTGGTCAAAATGTAGGAAATCTTGTGCCGGTCGCAGACATGTAACTATGCAGTCTAAAAAGTGCTGTTTTTACATGGAGTCTTGTTGGTTCAGCGCTAGCTACTTCATAGCTGTTTCTGAGAAACAGAAAGGTCTTAAATAGGTTTTAAAAAGTTATATCTCTGAAGGGTTTAGACACTTAACACTTTTATTATTTTTTATTAGGTTTTATTGCTATTCAGATGTGCCCCAATAGCAAGCACACTGATAAAATTTCTGCTGAATTTTGTAGTTGCCCATACTCATCATTATTCCGCCTGTTTTTTGTCCCGCTACTAGTCCCGGCGTTGCCAACACGCGCACATACAATACATCAAAACGTGTGTATTGATCGGGAATGGTGTGCTATGACTTTTCAACAAGATTTGCCGCGTGGTTTTCATGAAAACGGCAAAAAATGGCAAAAATGTCTCATAGCCTGTGAGACCAACCTAGTGAGGCGTCCTGGTCTGCATGTATAAAATGCAATAGCGTGGCTGTTTATGAAGTTTTGGTAAGTCACAGCGTTAGAATGTGCAAGGGCAATGCAACGGTGAGACCACTATGGAGGGTCACTGTGGATCTGGATCCATGGTGTAGTCTGGTGGATCTGGAGAGTTCCATGGTGTAGTCTGGTGGATCTGGAGAGTTCCATGGTGTAGTCGTGCTATTGGTTCAGTGATTTCCTTTGTGGTAAGAGACCAGATAGGAAGACAGTAGGACATTGTTGAAAACACAATTGCATGTAAACAGAAGAAGAAAGATATGATCTAAAAATCTAAAGATATGATCTAACAATCTAAAGATATGATCTAACAATCTAAAAAATATGATCTAACAATCTAAAGATATGATCTAACAATCTAAAAGATATGATCTGATCTTGTTTCTGAAGTTTCTGATTCAGCTCTTTTGTTAAGTTAGACACATGTTCTGGTGTGTAAGGTGCTAATCAAATAGAACACCAAGATATTTGATTAATCAGTCTGGAATGAACCTCAACCTGATGGACCAGAATAACAAAGCAACGCCCTCCACCTGACTCACCTGAGATGAAGGAAACAGGATTAGGTTGTTATTCTGTCTCACTGAGACACACACACTCACACACTCACACACAGACACACACTCTGAGAGACAGAGGATAAGATCCCCCCTTTGAAGAGGACATCCACAGGAAGGAGTCCTGAGAATACTGGGAATACTGGGAGTCCTGGGAATACAGGGCCACTCCACCACTACAAGCAGCTGCTGAATGCACAGACTGACCGAGAGATTTCCAACAACAAAGACTCAGAGTGAACGTCAGGTTCAGGGAACAGGGAGTGGTCGAGCTGTCTGCTGGGTTCTGCTCCACTCAGAGACACAATGGCTTCCAGATTAGAGAGAGATCTCTGCTGTCCTATCTGCCATGAACTCTTTAGAGATCCTGTTGTCCTGTCGTGTAGCCACAGCTTCTGTAGAGACTGTGTGCAGAGCTGGTGGACAGAGAGACCACTCAAAGACTGTCCAGTGTGTAAGAAAAGACATTCAAAGGAGTTTTTACCTCCTAACTATGCTTTAAGGAGCGCATGTGAGACATTTTCACAGGAGAGAGACCAGAGACCCTCAGAGGGTCTCTGCAGTCTGCACTCGGAGAAACTCCAACTCTTCTGTCTGGACCATCAGCATCTGGTGTGTCTCGTCTGCAGAGACTCAGAAACACACTCCAACCACAGATTCAGACCCGTCGATGAAGCTGCACGACAACTCAGGAAGGAGGTCCAGGAGAGTCTGGAGCCCTTAAAGGAGAAGTTAGAGGGGTTGGAACGAGTTAAAGTGGAGTTTGATCAAACAGCAGAACACCTGAAGGTCCAGGTCCGACGCACAGAGACCAAGATTAGGGACCAGTTTAAGAAGCTTCACCAGTTTCTAGAAGAGGAGGAGGAGGCCAGGATGGCTGCACTGAGGGAGGAAGAGGAGCAGAAGAGCCAGAGGATGAAGGAGGAGATGGAGGCTCTGAGCAGACAGATAGCAGCTCTGTCAGACTCAGTCAGAGCCACAGAGGAGCAGCTGAGAGCTGAAGACATCTCGTTCCTGATCCACTACCAGGCTGCAGTGGGAAGAGTCCAGCAGCCCCCCCTTCTGAAAGATCCACAGCTGCCCCCAGGAGCTCTGATAGACGAGGCCCAACACCTGGGCAAGCTGGGCTTCAACGCCTGACCAAGAAGGACCTGGTCTCCTACTCTCCTCTGGTTCTGGACCTAACACTGCTCATCCAAGACTCATCGTGTCTGAAGACCTGACCAGCGTGAGAAGAGGAGGAGAGACAGCAGCTTCCTGATAATCCAGAGAGGGTTCTGTCCTCAGTCCTGGGCTCCGAGGACTTTAACTCAGGGACTCACAGCTGGTCCTATAAAGGTAAATACTCAGCGTTCCTGATACTAACACACACATACACACCTTCACACACATACAAACCTTCACACACACCTTCACTGAGAAGATGTTCCCATTCTTTAACACTGTGGTGGGTAAACAGTGAGGGTCAGCGTGGCTGTAGGACAGGAATAGAAGATGTCCATGTTTCAGATGTTGGGGGTGGGGGGCTTCCCTTAAATATATTTTTAACAAGTCCTGACCTTAGTGACCTTCAGGCACTGGGGGGATGGCCTCCATAGTAGCAACAGACTGCATAAATTATCTTAATGCAATCTCCCATCTTTGACTTACTTCTTACTATTTTCTTACAAAATAGCTCAATGATTTTCTGTTTTCACTTGTTCTTCAGGAAGTGCTCGGGATAATCCACATGAAGAACAAATAGAAGAAATAAAAAAAGAACTGCAAACCAATGGATCCGCTTCAGCCGCTGCAAAGGTCCAGACTCATCTGGCCGAGCAGGATAATATTCAGCTAAATATTGCGATCACAGGAGAGTCTGGTTCTGGTAAATCCACCCGTTAACGCCTTTAGAGGCATACCCAACAGCGATAAGCTAAGAGCCGCCCCTACTGGGGTTACACAATCCACCAAAGCTCCTACACCATACCCCCACCCAAATTATCCCAACGTTACCCTTTGGGATCTTCCTGGTTTCGGCACCAGCAGGTTTCCATCTGACGAGTACATGAAGAAGGTTGGATTTGAAAAGGTATGACTTCTTCATCATCATCTCAGTTAGCTTCAGAGAAAATGATGTGAAGCTCGCTGAGGAGATTCAGAAAGATGGGGAAGAAGTTCTACTTGGTTCGCTCAAAGATTGACCACAGCATACGTGATGAAGAAAAAACTCACAGGTCAGAGTTCAATGAAGAAGAGACCCTTAAGGAAATAAGGAAGTACTGCATTCAAGGTAAGTCTGAGGTTAAAACTTAAAGACATACAGGATGCAACAAGGGTCAAGTAGACTCTGACTTTAACATCAGAACTTCACACATTGGCTATGTTAACAGGCTCAATATGAATCATATGAACACTGGCAAAAGCCGCCTCATCTTCTCAGATATGAACACATATTTCTACTGAAAACAACCAACTGAAAATAACCTAAACAACCTACCTGTCTTTGTGTCGGCCCTGCAGAGGGTTTCTGGGAATTGTAGGCTTAAGAGGTTATTTCTCAGTTTGTTTTAAGTTCATCATGTGAAGTTAACTTCCTGTTCTCTTTGTGACAAAGGTCTTAAAGGACATGTTGAGTCTCCACAAGTCTTCCTGGTGTCCAGCTTTGAACTCCACCTGTATGACTTCCCTCGGTTAGAAAACCTTACAGGAAGAACTCCCTGCACACAAGAAGAAGGTTCTGCTGTTGGCCTTGCCCAATACCAGTCTAGAAATAATCAGAGAGAAGAAAGAAGCTTTACAGGCTAACATAAAGTACCTTGCTGCTGCGTCTGCACTCGAGCATGTGTACCAGTCCCTGGGGTTTCTGTTGCCGCTGATTTGGACATGATGGTTAAAACCATAAGAAAGTACCAAGTTACCTTTGGTCTTGATAGCGAGTCACTGCAGCGTCTTGCTCAGACTGTAGGTATGCCTTTGGCTGAGCTTAGAGCAGCGATGAAATCACCACTGACTGGACAGGAAATAACCAAAGATCTTATCATGAAGGTACTGAGCTCTTGGGGTGATGTACCTTTCATTAATGGCAGCAGGGGAAGGGTTGAGATTTATTCCATTATTTGGAATCCCAGTAGCAATGACCGCCTCTGCTGCCTCACACCTACAGATATCTCAACATGTTCCTCGACATGCTGGCTGATGATGCACAGAAGGTATTTGAGAAGGCGCTGGGTTTGAACATCCCGCTGTAAGGAAGAACAAGACAGCAGACAAACAGATAAGTCTCTGCTGATCAAAAACCTGAAAAGGTTCTGGAGATTTACAGAATATCCTCTGGACCTTTAAATGGACATTTCTGTCAATTAAAAAATCAAAATACGGAAATGCACCTGTGAAAATCAGTTCAGAACATTCCTTCAGATTTATATATATATATTATATATATTTCTACAGACTTTTCTAACAATGTAAAGTACAGATATTGATCTTTATTGTCACTGTGCTCAATGACGACATGTTCCCTAGCTCTTCAGTAGATGTAGGAATAGTGTAACGGGTTTTTGGTGGTGGTGGGGGGAGGGGGGGGCATCATCAGGGCTCATCGAGCCATGTTTCAGTCTTTGGGCTCATGGGGGACTCTGGGATCGATAGGGGATCTTAGTCTGAAACGCAGAGCCAACACTGAGAGAATGATGACGCCAGCGGTCTAAATACTGGATGCTATTCTGAAGGAAATGAAGAGTTATGAGAAATAAAATCAAATGTTCTGTGACATTAACTACAGTTTGGGATTTTGTCAACATGAAATGATTTAAAGCTAATGGACTTGTAATTATAAAAAGTAAATATATAACTGATGTTCTACAAGATTTTTGCAAGGGGATGTGATTATATAGCCTCATGTCATCTTTTCTCTGTGTTGCATTTTCTGTGTTTTTATTGTTTTAACTTCTTTTTTCTTGGTGTATTGAAGAATTTCTTCTTGAGTTTTTTTTTTTATCATTAAGTATGGTTGTAATGTTCTTTGGATGGGAATTAAAATCTTTTTGGTTGGTTTGTAAGTAATGATCCCCAATTTAAAAACCTATTTGTAAAAAGTTTGGAAATATAAAAGATGTAGTTGTACGTGATTCTGCTGATCGGACAGTCATGGCTGAATGAAGTTAAAGGATAAAAACATCAGCTAAATGTCATGAGATGACTGTAATGACGGCTTTGAGGAATCAAATAAAATGTTCATTGAAATGAGCTGAAATGTGTGATATTGTTATTATTCTCCATGTTACATTACACAGTAATCCTGTTATGTCACCCCCCTCTAGTGGTCGTATCATTACATCCCACCATCTTTAAAATAGTCAACAAGTTAAAACTCAGTCATTTCATAAAGTTACATCCAATCCACCTTCCGATAGAGCAGGTCTAGACCACTCTATAATTTACAGGTAGAGCAGGTCATGACCTCTCTATTTTTTTACAGATAGAGCAGGTCTAGACCCTCTATAATTTACAGGTAGAGCAGGTCTAGACCTCTCTATACTTACAGGTAGAGCAGGTCCAGACCCTCTATAATTTAAGATAGAGCAGGTCT
>JAEKDQ010000922.1:22500-27500 GCA_026937815.1 Etheostoma perlongum
AAAAAATAAAAAATAAAAAATAATAATAAGTGAAACCTGCCAAAACTGATTTTATTTTGAAAAGTTTAAAAATAATTTTATTTTGAAAAATTTAAAAATAATTTTATTTTGAAAAATTTAAAAATGATATTATTTTGAAAAAAATTTAAAAATGATTTTATTTTTGAAAAACATTTAAAATGATTTTATTTTGAAAAATTTTAAAATTATTTAATTTTGAAAAGTTAAAAAAAATGATTTTATTTTGAAAAGTTAAAAAACATATTTTATTTGGAAAAGTTTAAAAAGGATTTTATTTAGAAAAGTTAAAAATATATATTTAATTTAGAAAAATACCCAAACTGCTTTTATTTTGAAAGTTGTTTCCGGAAGCGCCTATATTTCGCCGTCCACCGCAGCGTCGCCGCTCCGGATCCGCATCGGGAGGACCGGCTCGGCTTCTCCAGTGAAAGTTCCTCCGGAGTTGGGCGCGCCTGCATCGAGCCACACCGCCTCCTTCAGCCGCAGGAGGGTCGCCGTCACACGGCCATGGCCTCTTTTCGTTTGCCGGATCCAGTACCTGGAGGACTCGGACCCCTTCATCTGCACGAACTTCCCGAACCTCGGAGACCTCCGACGGTCAGCGTGGAGGAGAACCTGCCGCTCAGCGAGCACATCGCCGGGATACACAAGCTGCTCGAGGCGCCTCTGAAGGTGGGTCAAAAATCTAAAAAACAACTAAATCCACTAAAACAGATGCCGATATACAGGTAAGGGACTAAGATCCATGGTGGATTACTTAAAAACTACATTTACCAGAGGTTTCACGCAACAGGTGTGGCACAAACATTAAATACTCGGTTTTTCCTCAGGATGCTGGTCACACGCCGAACTCCATTTAAAAAATCAGGCGAATTAGTTAATTAACTCAACTAAAACCGATGCCGATTTACAGCCACGAGTAATTAAGTCGTGTTGGATAACTTTAAAACTACATTTTAATTTTCTTAAAGCAAAAGGTGTGAAACATACAAAAATACTCGGGTTTTCCTCAGGATGCTGGGGACACGCCAAACTCCGTTTAAAAATCAGGCGATATAATGAATTCTTGGTAATTTTGGTTACTTATAGAATGATTTAAAGTCTTAAAAATGGGATAAATCTACATCTGTCTAACTTTACCTTTTAAAGTTAAAAAGATTTAAAGCCATGATCACTGTTTTCCCTCAGGATATTGGGGACACGCCAAACTCCGTTTAAAAATACGGCAAATTAGTGTCTTCTTGGGAATTTGGCCACGTAGAGAACGATTATCGTCTTACATCTTTCCATTCAGTATTTATTCTGTAAAAAAAGAGATACGGTGCTTTTTGTTGCCGAACTGTCCAGAAGACTTAAAAGGATTGATCGGTTTTGGGTTTTTGTAGCTATCGTTGCTATTGATCGCTTCCACGTAAAAAGGCCTTGTTTTTTAATGGAGTTTGGCGTCAGTCAGAAATCACTCAACATTTAAAGGTGCTTATGCTGCTGTTCATTTTATCTTCGGTCCAATCAGATGAGTGTATCAGTGAAGTCACATGTGTTGAGATTCATTTTTAATTACACTTCATTGTCCCAAAATTGTTTATATTTTGGGAAATTTTAGGCCTTTTATTGACAGGACAGCTGAAAGAATGAGAGGGGGGAATGACATGCAGCAAAAAGCCACAGGTCGGAGTTGAGCCCTGGCCTGCTGTGTCGAGGACTAAACCGCTATATATATATATATATATATATATATATATATATATATATATATATATATATATATATATATCTATCTCTCTATCTACCAGACTCCATGTAAATAATCACTACTTTTAGCGTGTATAGAGCAGCATATCTCCACCAGACTCCATGTAAATAATCACTACTTTTAGCAACAGGATGTTAAAGTGGAATAAAACTCTTTTCATCAACATCTTTTAAGATTTGTCTGTCTGCTGCTCACAGCCTCGCCAAAGTAAAAGTCCCTGTCGCTGTGTGTAGCCGTCTCGGTCGGTTTCCTGCTGCTTTTAGCTGACTAATGATGCTTCCTGTTTGGATCAGCGTGCAGTTTTCCCAACAGGAAGTGAACGCAGCATTATACCCGCTGTACAGTCATGGTTCACGTCGTCCGACCACAGACTCGGGACCTCCTTCCTGTTTTCATTTCCTGCTCCCGCCCCCAGACACGACTGACCAACAACAACAATAATAAAAACAACAACAATAAAAACAACAACAACAATAATAAAACGATAATAATAAAAACCTCTCCTGGAACCATCACCTCATCATGGTGGAGAGGTTTGTGGTTCCCTATGAACCTGAGGGCTGTGTTGTCTGGAGCTTTGTACTCCTGGTAGGGTCTCCCATGGCAAAGAGGTCTCAGGGGAGGGGCCAGACAAAGAATGGTTCAAAGACTCTAATGGAAAATCAAGGAAGGGATAGAGGGACCCCGCCCGGAAGAAGCCCGGGGCCCCCGTCTGGAGCCAGGCCCAGACTGGGGGCTCGTCAGCGAGCGCCTGGTGGCCGGGTTTGCCACGAAGCCCGGTCGGGCACAGCCCGAAGAAGCTACGTGGCTCCTCTCTCTCCAGCCCATGGGCCCACCACCTGTGGGAGGATCCAAAGGGGTCGGGTGCGCTGCTACATGGGTGGCAGCAAAGGTCAGGGGCTTCGACGGACCAGACCCGGGGGCAGAGGCTCTGGGGACGTGGACTGTCTCCTCTCTGTGGGGGAAGGAGCCGGAACTTGTGCGGGAGGTGGAGCGCTACCAGTTAGATCTGGTGGGGCTCACCTCTAGGCACAGTCTCGGTTCTGGAACCGTACTCCTGGATAGGGGTTGGACTCTGTCCTACTCCGGAGTTGCCCAGGGTGTGAGGCGCCGGGCGGGTGTGGGGATCCTCACAAGCCCCCGGCTGAGCGCCGCTGTGTTGGAGTTTACCCCGGTGGACGAGAGGGTCGCCTCCCTACGCCTGCGGGTGATGGGGGGGGGACGGACTGACTGTTTGTGCATATGCACCAAACAGGAGTTCGGAGTATTCGGCCTTCTTGGAGACCTTGAATGGAGTCCTGTATGGGGCTCCAGTAGGGGACTCCATAGTTCTGCTGGGGGACTTCAACGCACACGTGGGTGATGATGGAGATACTTGGAGTGGCGTGATTGGAAGGAACTGGTCCCTGATCTGAACCAGAGTGGTTGTCTGTTGTTGGACTTCTGTGCTAGTCATGGATTGTCCATCACCAACACCATGTTCGAACATAGGGATGCTCATAAGTGTACGTGGTACCAGAGCACCCCAGAGTGCTCATAAGTGTACGTGGTACCAGAACACCCTAGGCCAAAGGTCAATGATCGATTTTATAATCGTTTCATCTGATCTGAGGCCGTATGTTTTGGGCACTCTGGCGAAGAGAGGGGCAGAGCTGTCAACTGATCACCATCTGGTGGTGAGTTGGGTCAGGGGATGGGGGAAGACTCTGGACAGACCTGGTAAGCCCAAACGGGTAGTGCGGGTAAACTGGGAACGTCTGGAGGAGGCCCCTGTCCGACGGACTTTCAACTCACACCTCCGGCGGAGCTTTTCGGGCATCCCTGTGGAGGCTGGGGGCCATGTGGAGGCTGGGGGTCCCTGTGGAGGCTGGGGGTCCCTGTGGAGGCTGGGGGTCCCTGTGGAGGCTGGGGGCATTGAACCTGAGTGGACAATGTTCAAAGTTTCCATTGCTAAAGCTGCGGCGGCGAGCTGTGGTCTTAGGTGCCTCAAGGGGCGGTAACCCACGAACACCCTGGTGGACACCGGTGGTCAGGGAAGCCGTCCGACTGAAGAAGGAGTCTTTCCGGGATATGTTATCCCGGAGGACTCCGGAGGCAGTTGCAGGGTACCGACGGGCCCGAAGGGCTGCAGCCTCTGCCGTGACAGAGGCAAAGTAGCGGGTGTGGGAGAAGTTCGGAGAAGACATGGAGAAGGACTTTCGGTCGGCACCAAGGTGCTTCTGGAAAATCGTTCGCCACCTCAGGAGGGGGAAGCGAGGAATCATCCAGGCTGTGTACAGTAAGGATGGGACGTTGTTGACCTCAACTGGGGAGGTAATAGAGCGGTGGAAGGAGCACTTTGAGGAACTCCTAAATCCATCTGACACCTCCTCTGTGGTAGAGGCAGAGCTGGAGGATGATGGGGGATTGTCGTCAATTTCCCTGGTGGAGGTCGTTGAGGTAGTCAAACAACTCCACAGCGGCAAAGCCCCAGGGATTGATGAGATCCGTCCAGAAATGCTGAAAGCTCTGGGTGTGAAGGGGATGTCTTGGTTGACACGCCTCTTCAACATTGCGTGGAAGTCTGGGACGGTGCCTAAGGAGTGGCAGACCGGGGTGGTGGTTCCCCTCTTTAAAAAGGGGGCCCAGAGGGTGTGTGCCAATTACAGGGGTATCACACTTCTCAGCCTCCCTGGTAAAGTGTACTCCAAGGTGCTGGAGAGGAGGGTTCGGCCGATAGTCGAACCTCGGATTGAAGAGGAACAATGCGGATTCCGTCCTGGCCGTGGAACAATGGATCAGATCTTCACTCTCTAAGGATCCTGGAGGGGGCCTGGGAGTATGCCCAACCGGTCTACATGTGTTTTGTGGATCTGGAGAAGGCGTATGACCGGGTCCCCCAGGAGAAATTGTGGGAGGTGCTGCGGGAGTATGGGGTGAGGGGGTCCCTTCTCAGGGCCATCCAATCTCTGTATGACCAAAGCGAGAGCTGTGTCCAGGTTCTCGGCAGTAAGTCGGACTCGTTCCAGGTGAGGGTTGGCCTCCGCCAGGGCTGCGCTTTGTCACCAATCCTGTTTGTAATATTTATGGACAGGATATCGAGGCGTAGTCGGGGCGGGGAAGGGTTACAGTTCGGTGGGCTCGGGATCTCATCGCTGCTTTTTGCAGATGATGTGGTCCTGATGACATCATCGGTCTGTGACCTTCAGCACTCACTGGATCGGGTCTCAGCCGAGTGTGAAGCGGC
>JAEKDQ010000922.1:32500-37500 GCA_026937815.1 Etheostoma perlongum
CGTCAGACCTCGTTTCACCCGAGAAATGTTACGAGGTCCACCGAGACGGGGGGGGGTTAGGGAGATGGAAACTATTGGACCCGAAAAGTGTGTGTGTGTGTGTGTGTGTGTGTGTGTGTGTGTGTGTGTGTGTGTGTGTGTGTGTGTGTGTGTGTGTGTGTGTGTGTGTGTGTGTGTGTGTGTGTGTGTGTGTGTCTGTGTTGTGGTGTGTGTGTGTGTGTGTGTGTGTGTGTGTGTCTCTCCGTGGTGTGTATCTGTCCGTGATTTGTGTGTGTGTCTGTGTCTCTCTGTGGTGTGTGTCGGTGGTGTGTGTGTGTGTGTGTGTGTCTCTCTCCGTGGTGTGTTCAGGGTCTCCGTGGTGTGTTCAGAGTCTCCGTGGTGTGTTCAGGGTCTCCGTGGTGTGTTCAGGGTCTCCGTGGTGTGTTCAGGGTCTCCGTGGTGTGTTCAGGGTCTCTACAGAACGCCGTTCCTCTGACCTTTCTTTCTTCCTTTCTGCTCCTCAGTAAAGGGAAGAAGCCCATCCTGATCCTGAGGACCCAGCTGTCTGTCCGCGTGCACGGCATCCTGGGTAATTATCTCGCCCTGCCACCGCGGCAACGACTTCCTCTCCTCGCTCTCTCTGCACACACACACACACACACACACACACCGGGTTTTTCATCCAGTTTCTTTAAACCAAATTAACACCGCGGACACTCTTCATGGTTAATATAAAGGGTTTTATTATTATTATTATTATTATTATTATTATTATTATTATTATTATTATTATTATTATTATTAAAGGTTCTAGTGTTTCAACGTTGAAAGCGTCCAGCTGTGGCAAACGCTGAAAATATCAATAAAGATCTTAAAAAAGACCAAAAAAAACATCGTAAGAAGTTAAAAATATGGAAAGAGTCCGACAAGAAAGGGAAAAGTGACAAATGTCAAATTTTAACCCAAAAAAAACAAAAGTTGCAACAGGAAGACAACACAAGGGTGAATATTATCATTTAATATGCATTTAGTTGCATATCAACAAATCCTATTATGTAGAAAATATCTTAAATTTTTGGAAAAAAATATCTTAATTTCAGCAAAAAATACAGAAAATATCTTAAAAGTTCAGAAAAAATGCAGAAAATTCTCGACAAAAGGATGAAAAAGTCCTAAGATTTGCTGTTCTGTGTTGTCATAATCCCCAAAACTCCCCAAAGACCTGCTGCTGAGAGCCTGCATGGAGCAGGACTCGGTCTTCATAAGACCCGCATGAAGACACACCCCCCCCCCAGCGCAGCCTGGCATGACCTCGCCCTTCCTGGACTGGAGGGGATTTCCCAGCATGCTTCCTGCTTGAAGCTTAAACTGTGTTAACCCCATGTAGACCTGGAGACGGACTCTGGGACAGAGAGACAGACTCTGGGACAGAGACATAAATAACCCCATGTAGACCTGGAGACGGACTCTGGGACAGAGAGACAGACTCTGGGACAGAGACATAAATAACCCCATGTAGACCTGGAGACGGACTCTGGGACAGAGACATAAATAACCCCATGTAGACCTGGAGACGGACTCTGGGACAGAGAGACAGACTCTGGGACAGAGAGACATAAATAACCCCATGTAGACCTGAAGACAGACTCTGGGACAGAAAGACAGACTCTGGGACAGAGAGACATAAATAACCCCATGTAGACCTAGAGACTGACTCTGGGACAGAGACATAAATAACCCCATGTAGACCTGAAGACAGACTCTGGGACAGAGAGACAGACTCTGGGACAGAGAGACATAAATAACTCCATGTAGACCTGAAGACAGACTCTGGGACAGAGAGACAGACTCTGGGACAGAGAGACATAAATAACTCCATGCAGACCTAGAGACGGACTCTGGGACAGAGACATAAATAACCCCATGTAGACCTGGAGACGGACTCTGGGACAGAGAGACAGACTCTGGGACAGAGAGACATAAATAACCCCATGTAGACCTGAAGACAGACTCTGGGACAGAAAGACAGACTCTGGGACAGAGACATAAATAACCCCATGTAGACCTGAAGACAGACTCTGGGACAGAGAGACAGACTCTGGGACAGAGACATAAATAACCCCATGTAGACCTAGAGACAGACTCTGGGACAGAGAGACAGACTCTGGGACAGAGAGACATAAATAACCCCATGTAGACCTGGAGACGGACTCTGGGACAGAGAGACAGACTCTGGGACAGAGAGACATAAATAACCCCATGTAGACCTGAAGACAGACTCTGGGACAGAAAGACAGACTCTGGGACAGAGACATAAATAACCCCATGTAGACCTGAAGACAGACTCTGGGACAGAGAGACAGACTCTGGGACAGAGACATAAATAACCCCATGTAGACCTAGAGACAGACTCTGGGACAGAGACATAAATAACTCCATGCAGACCTAGAGACGGACCCTGGGACAGAGACATAAATAACCCCATGCAGACCTAGAGACAGACTCTGGGACAGAGAGACATAAATAACTCCATGCAGACCTAGAGACAGACTCTGGGACAAAGACATAAATAACCCCATGTAGACCTGAAGACAGACTCTCTGGGACAGAGAGACATAAATAACTCCATGCAGACCTAGAGACAGACTCTGGGACAGAGACATAAATAACTCCATGCAGACCTAGAGACAGACTCTGGGACAGAGACATAAATAACTCCATGCAGACCTAGAGACGGACCCTGGGACAGAGACATAAATAACCCCATGCAGACCTAGAGACAGACTCTGGGACAGAGAGACATAAATAACTCCATGCAGACCTAGAGACAGACTCTGGGACAGAGAGACATAAATAACTCCATGCAGACCTAGAGACAGACTCTGGGACAGAGACATAAATAACTCCATGCAGACCTAGAGACAGACTCTGGGACAGAGACATAAATAACTCCATGCAGACCTAGAGACAGACTCTGGGACAGAGAGACATAAATAACTCCATGCAGACCTAGAGACGGACTCTGGGACAGAGACATAAATAACTCCATGCAGACCTAGAGACGGACTCTGGGACAGAGACATAAATAACTCCATGCAGACCTAGAGACAGACTCTGGGACAGAGACATAAATAACCCCATGCAGACCTAGAGACGGACTCTGGGACAGAGACATAAATAACCCCATGCAGACCTAGAGACAGACTCTGGGACAAAGACATAAATAACTCCGTGCAGACCTAGAGACAGACTCTGGGACAAAGACATAAATAACCCCATGCAGACCTAGAGACAGACTCTGGGACAAAGACATAAATAACTCCGTGCAGAGCAGGAAGATTAAAGATGAACTGAACTGAAAAAATAAAAGTTGATAACTTGTTGGTTATGATAATTACAAATAAATTACACACTAAAAATTTTAATTAAAAAAATCAATATAGCTGTTTTTTAAGCAACACAAAAATTGCGTTTGTTAGTATTAGAACGTTGACAATATCGATGACGTCACTGGCATGGTAGGACCTGAGAAGGCTTATAGGCAACGGCTGCAGCATATTATATACACACGAAAATGAGTCATTTTAATGGCACGGGTTACACATTTGAGTCTGTGAGGGACATGCCTGTAGTGTCTAACTACCACCACATGGAGGACGATCAGTTTCAGGCTCCCCCTTCAGTACAGGATCGTTTGTGGGGGGACTGACAGGGATCGGTGTGTGTGTGTGGGCGCAGCTTACTGTCATGCACTCTCATTTATTGTATCCAAGCACATTATGCATTTTAGGAAATAGACTGCTTATATAGCGTTTGCATTTAAAGAAAACATAAAAAACATGGTTAAGGTCCTGTTTGTTTAAGAAAATAGAGGCAGATAAGTGGAAAATGTAATTGGACAAATTAATCCAATGGGATCGCTTGTTAACTGCACGTAGGAGAGTTACCCCAGTTTGACCATAGATGCACGGAGGATTCACGAGTTTTGCCGTTTACTTTGATTAGGCAGGTGCAGAGTTGGCGGATTTTTACTATGGAACTAGCAGCTGTTTCTGCATCAACAATGTGCCCTGAGACGGCGAACATCCGCTAGCTTCAGGGTGAGTAGAGGGACGTTGGATTCTGTGGTTTAGTTAGCGGCTAGTAAACGTATTATTATCGATCTGTGATATTGTTGGAGTCTTGGTTTATTTATACAGTCTGTGGTCGGAGTTCTAGCTTGGGGAGTTTGTCATAAAAGTGCTTCCAACGTATTTAGTTGCTAACCCTTTCCCTCGGTTGGATCGTTTGGTGTCTAGCTTGGTGTTGTGTCTCAATTTCATGTCATGCCCAGTGTGTCAGTCTCTGTTTTGTTGTTGCTATAAAGCCTATACGTTGGGCTTTATTTTTGTAAGTGAATATGTTTCGTGTTTTGTGTATGTGACAACAACGTTACATCCAGCCCTTTGCCTAGTAGACTTGATAGTATGCTGACAACAGGTAAACATACCGCTACCTCTCTGTGCTCTGCCGTGAGCGTTTCAGCGCCCTGTCTGCGGCAGGTAGCATCGGTGGTGTTACTTGCCGGTGGTCTATCGGTCTGCCCTGCACTGGAGCCTGCAGGCCTCAGGTTTCAGTCTGTTGGACTTAACCTCACCAGTGACGCTGTTGTATCAGAAGCACAGCTTTCCAAATAGTCTGTCGCTAAAAAATGCTACAGACTCGAAATCCAGGGGCTGTCGGAGGGCTAGCCCGTTTTAAGGCAGCTAGCTGCTAGCCATGAGTTAAGGACTGTTTTATTCCTTGACAAAGGTAGCCTGTGGAAATGTGTCGTAACCCCAGCTGCCTAAGCCCTATACAGTTCCTTACGGCAGCCTGGGGCAATACAGTATGCCCCCCCAGACGTCTTTCTTTCCGTTTCCTCAGCCATATGTCTGCTAGCCTCCGACTCTTTGTATGTTGTTGCTATGGCTGCGCTGCTAGTGCTAGTTAGCCACGGAAGTAGCTTACCATGCCAGTGACGTAGTAGATTGTGGAATTCC
>JAEKDQ010000922.1:45000-50000 GCA_026937815.1 Etheostoma perlongum
CAGAAAACACCCCAAAGCATGATGCTACCCCCCCATGCTTCACAGTAGGGATGGTGGTCTTGGGATGGTCCTCATCATTCTTCTTCCTCCAAACACGGTTAGTGGAATTATGACCAAAAAAAGTTCTATTTTGGTCTCATCAGACCACATGACTTTCTCCCATGACTCCTCTGGATCATCCAAATGGTCATTGGCAAACTTAAGACGGCCTTGACATGTGCTGGTTTAAGCAGGGAACCTTCCGTGCATGCATGATTTCAAACCATGACGCCTTAGTGTATTACCAACAGTAACCTTGGAAACGGTGGTCCCAGCTCTTTTCAGGTCATGGACCAGCTCCTCCCGTGTAGTTCTGGGCTGATTTCTCACCTTTCTTAGGATCATTGAGACCCCACGAGGTGAGATCTTGCATGGAGCCCCAGTCCGAGGGAGATGGACAGTCATGTTTAGCTTCTTCCATTTTCTAATGATTGCTCCAACAGTGGACCTTTTTCACCAAGCTGCTTGACATGTCCCCGTAGCCCTTTCCAGCCTTGTGGAGGTGGACAATTTTGTCTCTAGTGTCTTGGGACAGCTCTTTGGTCTTGGCCATGTTAGTAGTTGGATTCTTACTGATTGTATGAGGTGGACAGGTGTCTTTATGCAGCTAACGACCTCAAACAGGTGCATCTAATTTAGGATAATAAATGGAGTGGAGGTGGACATTTTGAAGGCAGACTAACAGGTCTTTGAGGGTCAGAATTTAGCTGATAGACAGGTGTTCAAATACTTATTTGCAGCTGTATCATCACAAATAAATAGTTAAAAAAATCATACATTGTGATTTCTGGATGTTTTTTTTAGATTATGTCTCTCACAGTGGACATGCACCACGAGGACAATTTCAGACCCTCCATGATTTCTAAGTGGGAGAACTTGCAAAATAGCAGCGTGTTCAAATACTTATTTTCCTCACTGTATATACGCATACAGTCCGCTCCCTCCCTGAGCAGCTGTAGTTTCACACACACACACACACACACACACACACACACACACACACACACACACACACACAGTCCAGATCTCCAGCCACAGAGTGGAAACTATCTGAGCTGAGTCAGCGCTGCAGATTATACAGCTGGAACATCTGGGAGCTGACAATGACCTGTCTGTCTCTCTCTCTCTGTCTGTCTCTCTATCCCTCTGACTCTCTGTCTGTCTGTTGGTCCCTGTCTGTCTGCCTGTCTTTCTGTCGCTCTCTCTCTGTCCATTTGTCTCACTGTCTTGTCCTCTGTCTGTCCCTCAGCTCTGAGCCAGATCATGCTGTTTGTGGACGGTATGAACGGGGGTGATTAACCACAACGAGACGGTGCAGTGGCTCTACACCCTGACAGGAAGTCAGGTCAGTCTTCTTGTACCCTGCACCCTGTACCCTGTACCCTACACCCTGCACCCTGCACCCTACACCCTGTCCCTACACCCTGTACCCTGTCCCTGTACCCTGTCCCTACACCCTACACCCTGTCCCTCTACCCTACATCCTATACCCTGTCCCTTCACCCTGTACCCTGTCCCTGTACCCTACACCCTGTCCTACACCCTGTACCCTGTCCCTGTACCCTGTCCCTACACCCTACACCCTGTCCCTACACCCTTTACCTTACACCCTGTACCCTGTCCCTACACCCTGCACCCTGTTCCTGCACCCTACACCCTGTCCCTACACCCTGCACCCTACACCCCTACACCCTGTCCCTGCACCCTGTACCCTGTACCACCCTGTCCCTGCACAGTGTCCCTACACCCCGCACCCTACACCCTGTACCCCTACACCCCATGCTCCCTACACCCTGCAGCCTAAATCCTACACGCTGTACCTACACCCTGTACACCCTGCACCCTAAGTCCTGCACCCTTGACTGTACACCTGTACCCTACACCCTGGACCCTGTACTCTACACCCCTACATCCTACACCTTGTACCCCACATCCACGCCGTGAGTCTGTGAGTCTGTGTGTGTGTGTGTGTGTGTGTGTGTGTGTGTGTGTGTGTGTCTGTCTGTGTGTGTGTGTGTGTGTGTGTGTGTGTGTGGACCTTAAGATAGCTTGACCCAGTTTAACTGTCCAAAGCAGAGCTGACCCCCCTGGTGGACAGACCCTGAACACACTCTCTCTCTCTCTCATTCTCTCTCTCTCCCTCTTTGTCTCTCTTTCTATCTGTCTCTGTCTGCAGTCTCGTCTGGTGGTGAAGACGTCTCTGAAGCTGCTCATTGTGTTTGTGGAATATTCAGAGTCCAACAGTCCTCGACTTATTACCGCTGTCAACACCGTGGACGAAAAGAGAGGTACACACACACACACAGACACACAAACCCATCTAACATATTTATAAAATGCACCATATCGAGGGATGAAACGTGCCTCAGACAGACTCAGATTATTATTCAGAAATCACCAAACCAACCAGACTCCATGTAAATAATCACTACTTTTAGCATGTATAGAGCAGCATATCTCCACCAGACTCCATGTAAATAATCACTACTTTTAGCATGTATAGAGCAGCATATCTCCACCAGACTCCATGTAAATAATCACTACTTTTAGCGTGTATAGAGCAGCATATCTCCACCAGACTCCATGTAAATAATCACTACTTTTAGCGTGTAGAGCAGCATATCTCCACCAGACTCCATGTAAATAATCACTACTTTTAGCATGTATAGAGCAGCATATCTCCACCAGACTCCATGTAAATAATCACTACTTTTAGCATGTGTAGAGCAGCATATCTCCACCAGACTCCATGTAAATAATCACTACTTTTAGCGTGTATAGAGCAGCATATCTCCACCAGACTCCATGTAAATAATCACTACTTTTAGCGTGTATAGAGCAGCATATCTCCACCAGACTTCATGTAAATAATCACTACTTGTAGCGTGTATAGAGCAGCATATCTCCACCAGACTCCATGTAAATAATCACTACTTTTAGCGTGTATAGAGCAGCATCTCAGCATTGTGACGTGTTGTCCGTGTGTTGCAGGTGTGAAGCCGTGGAGTTACCTGATGGACGTGTTGGAGGAGAGAAACGGCTCTGACACAGAGCTGCTCATGTACACAATGACACTTATAAACAAGGTGACAGACGGGCAGACGGACGGGCAGACAGACAGACGGAGAGAGAGACAGCTTTTTCACACATTTCCTGGTGTGTGTGTGTGTGTGTCTCCCGTGTGTGTGTGTGTGTGTGTGTGTGTGTGTGTGTGTGTGTGTGTGTGTCTCCCTGCGTGTGTGTGTGTCAGACTCTGGCGGTCCTGCCTGATCAGGACTCTTTCTACGATGTGACGGACAGTCTGGAGCAGGCGGGGATGGAGACCATCGTCCACCGTCACATGACCACGGCGGGGACGGAGCCAGACCTCCGCGCCCAGTTCGCCATCTACGAGGTTACTACGGCAACAGACACGTCAACAACAGTGCCAACACTTATTTACTCATATTTACAAGCCGTTTTCATCATGGAACTTGTGTGTGTGTGTGTGTGTGTGTGTGTGTGTGTGTGTGTGTGTGTGTGTGCGTGTCTGCCTGTCTCTGTGTGTCTGTCTCTGTGTGTGTGTGTCTCTGTGTGTGTGCGTGCGTGCGTGTGTGTGTGTGTGTGTGTGCGTGTCTCTGTCTCTGTGTGTGTGTCTCTGCGTGTGTGTGTGCGTGTGTGTGTGTGCGTGTCTGTCTGTCTCTGTGTGTGTGTGTGTGTGTGTGTGTCTCTGTCTCTGTGTGTCTCTGTGTGTGTGTGTGTGTGTGTGTGTGTGTGTGTGTGTGTGTGTGTGTGTGTGTGTGTGTGTCTGTGTCTGTGTCTCTGTGTGTGTGTGTGTGTGTGTGTGTGTGTGTGTGTGCGTGTCTCTGTCTCTGTGTGTGTGTCTCTGTGTGTGTGTGTGTGCGTGTGTATGTGTGTGCGTGTCTGTCTGTCTCTGTGTGTGTGTGTGTGTGTGTGTGCGTGTCTGTCTGTCTCTGTGTGTGTGTGTGTGTGTGTGTGTGTGTGTGTGCGTGTCTGTCTGTCTCTGTGTGTCTGTCTCTGTGTGTGTGCGTGCGTGTGTGTGTGTGTCTGTCTGTCTCTGTGTGTGTGTGTGTGTGTGTGTGTGTGTGTGTGTGTGTGTGTGTGTGTGTGTGTGTGCAGGCGTCTCTGAGGTACGAGGACGGTGAGATGGACGACTCCCCCCACGTTCGTAAAGAGAGAAGAAAGATGGCGACCGGCGAGTCGGAGGGAAGAAAGGTCCGCCGCACATCCAGCCCCTTCCCCACGACCCTCCCCCCCTCCCCCACGACCCTCCCCCTCCCCATGATCCTGCCTTCCCACCCCTCCCCCCCTCTCCCCCTCTGCCTCCCCCACGCCACCGGCCTGCCTCCCCCTCCCCTGTTGCCCTGCCCCCTCCCCCTGACCCTGTCCCCTCCCTCTCTCCCCCGCCGTCTCCTCCGCCTCTTCCGGGAGCTCCACGGCGGGTTTGGGCAGCCGGGCCTCGTCCCCCCTGACCTCTGACCCCGGCAGCCCTGCCCCCACCCCGACCACCCTGCAGGAACCAAAGTCTCCGTCCAGCGCCGTAAGTTCACGCATAAGGACCCCAATGCTGTCCTTCCTGGTCGGACTAGTCCTTCCAGGTCAGGTCCTTAGTTTGGTTGGACTAGTCCTTCAGATCAGGTCCTTCCTGGTTGGACTAGTCCTTCAGGTCGGGTCCTTCCTTGGTCGGACTAGTCTTTCAGATAGGTCCTTCCTCGGTCGGACTAGTCCTTCAGGTCAGGTCCTTCCTTGGTAGGTCAGGTCCTTCCGGGTTGGTCGGACTAGTCCTTCAGATAAGGTCCTTCCTCGGTCGGACTAGTCCTTCAGGTCAGGTCCTTCCTTGGTAGGACTAGTCCTTCAGGTCCTTCCTTGGTCGGACTAGTCCTTCAGGTCAGGTCCTTCCTTGGTAGGACTAGTCCTTCAGGTCAGGTCCTTCCTTGGTAGGACTAGTCCTTCAGGTCAGG
>JAEKDQ010000923.1:2500-7500 GCA_026937815.1 Etheostoma perlongum
GATAGCCCTGGAGGTCAAAGGCCAGACTTGGAGCCACTTACTGGGCCTTGGGAGGGAGTGTGTGTGCTGCTGGAGCGTGTTTTCAGTGCATCTTTTGGGGCTTATGGAGGAGGCTGATAGGCCTGGAGGTGCCTGGCAACAGAGCCACTTACTGGGCCTTGGGAGGGAGTGTGAGTGTGCTGGAGCATGTTAACCCAGCTTCAGTGCATCTTTTTGGGGCTTATGGAGGAGGCTGATAGGCCTGGAGGCCGTTGCCTGGCAACAGAGCCACTTACTGGGCCTTGGGAGGGAGTGTGAGTGTGCTGGAGCATGTTAACCCAGCTTCAGTGCATCTTTTTGGGGCTTATGGAGGAGGCTGATAGGCCTGGAGGCCGTTGCCAGCAACAGAGCACTGGGCCAGTGTGAGTGTGCTGGAGCATGTTAACCCAGCTTCAGTGCCAGGCTGATAGCCCTTCAAAGGCCAGACTTAGAGCCACTTACTGGGCCTTGGGAGGGAGTGTGAGTGTGCTGGAGCATGTTAACCCAGCTTCAGTGCATCTTTTTGGGGCACAGAGGGCTTATAGCCCTGGAGGAGGATTAACAGCACCTAACTGGGGCTAGAGCCTGGAGGATAGCCCTGGAGGTCAAAGGCCAGAGCCACTTACTGGGCCTTGGGAGGGAGTGTGTGTGTGCTGGAGCATGTTAACCCAGCTTCAGTGCATCTTTTTTGGGGCTTAGGGGGAGGCCTATAGCCCTGGAGGTCAAAGGCCAGACTTAGAGCCACTTACTGGGCCTTGGGAGGGAGTGTGAGTGTGCTGGAGCATGTTAAGCCCAGCTTCAGTGCACCTTTTGGGGCTTATGGAGGAGGCTGATAGCCCTGGAGGTCAAAGGCCAGACTTAGAGCCACTTACTGGGCCTTGGGAGGGAGTGTGGGTGTGCTGGATGCTGTTAACCCAGCTTCAGTGCACCTTTTGGGGCTTATGGAGGAGGCTGATAGCCCTGGAGGCCGCGGCAACAGAGCCACTTACTGGGCCTTAAGAGGGAGTATGGGCGTGCTGGATGCTGTTAACCCAGCTTCAGTGCATCTTTTTGGGGCTTATGGAGGAGGCTGATAGCCCTGGAGGTCAAAGGCCAGACTAAGAGCCACTTACTGGGCCTTGGGAGGGAGTGTGTGTGTGCTGGAGCGTGTTAACCCAGCTTCAGTGCATCTTTTTGGGGCTTATGGAGGAGGGCCTGGATGGCAACAGAGCCACTTACTGGGCCTGGAGGCCGTGTGCTGGGCATGTTAACCCAGCTTCAGTGCACTTTTGGGGCTTATGGAGGAGGCTGATAGGCCTGGAGGCCGTTGCCTGGCAACAGAGCCACTTACTGGGCCTTGGGAGGGAGTGTGAGTGTGCTGGAGCATGTTAACCCAGCTTCAGTGCATCTTTTTGGGGCTTATGGAGGAGGCTGATAGCCCTGGAGGTCAACAGAGCCACTTACTGGGCCTTGGGAGGGAGTGTGAGTGTGCTGGAGCATGTTAACCCAGCTTCAGTGCATCTTTTTGGGGCTTATGGAGGAGGCTGGAGGGCCTGGAGCGTGTTAACCAGAGCCACTTACTGGGTGCAGGGAGTGTGAGTGTTGGAGCATGTTAACCCAGCTTCAGTGCATCTTTTTGGGGCACAGAGGGGAGGCCTATAGCCCTGGAGGTCAAAGGCCAGACTTAGAGCCACTTACTGGGCCTTAAGAGGGAGTGTGTGTGTGCTGGAGCGTGTTAACCCAGCTTCAGTGCATCTTTTTGGGGCACATGGGGAGGCCTATAGCCCTGGAGGTCAAAGGCCAGACTTGCACTGGGCCTTTGAGTGTGCTGGGGTGTTAGCCCAGCTTCAGTGCATGTTTTTGGGGCACAGAGGGGAGGCCTATAGCCCTGGAGGTCAAAGGCCAGACTTAGAGCCACTTACTGGGCCTTAAGAGGGAGTATGGGGTGCTGGATGCTGTTAACCCAGCTTCAGTGCACCTTTTTGGGGCTTAGAGTGCAGGCTGATAGCCCTGGAGGCCGTTGCCCGGCAACAGAGCCACTTACTGGGCCTTAAGAGGGAGTATGGGGGTGCTGGATGCTGTTAACCCAGCTTCAGTGCACCTTTTTGGGGCTTAGAGTGCAGGCTGATAGCCCTGGAGGCCGTTGCCCGGCAACAGAGCCACTTACTGGGCCTTAAGAGGGAGTATGGGGGTGCTGGATGCTGTTAACCCAGCTTCAGTGCATCTTTTTGGGGCACAGAGGGGAGGCCTGTAGCCCTGGAGGCCGTTGCCCGGCAACAGAGCCTCTAGCTGGGGATAAGAGTGGAGGATGAGTGCCCTGGAGCCTGTTTAAAGTGTTAAAAAGTTAAAGTTTTTCGACCGGGGAAGGCAAGTTGCAGAAGCTGGGGACAGTCACCCGCTTCTGCAAAATCGCCTTCCCCGGTCGAAAAACTTTGAAAAAAAAGTTAGGTTACCAGGGGCGAAGAGTTAGGTTACCAGGGGCGAAGAGTTAGGTTACCAGGGGCGCCGATTTTGGACCGGAGAAGGGGAATGCGGTAGAGGTTTGGAGAAACCTCTCCCTTCTCTCCGGTCGAAAAACTTTGAAAAAAAAAAAAAGTTAGGTTACCAGGGGCAAAGAGTTAGGTTACCAGGGGCGCGACACTCTGGATTTTTTTCTAAGTTTTTCGACGGGGGGGGGGAGGCGGCTTAAGGTGCACCGCTTATGCACTTTCGTCCCTTCTCCGGTGAGCGTCACTTTGGGGTGGTTCTGGCAGCCACCATCTGCACGATTTCGGAAACCCAGTTTTTGAAAACATAGGCCTCCAGAGAAAGACACCGAAGAGAATTAAGAGTCAATCCGCCCATGGGGTGTCTCCCCCGGATGAATTTAACCGCAATGTGTCGGTGTTTTCCTCCATGCTTAACTGGCGGAGGATGTCAGGGAGAGTTTGCAGAAATAAATCCGCTCATGGAGCGTCTCCCCCGGATGAATTTAACCGTAATGGGACGGTGTCTCTCCATGCTTAACGGGCGGAGGATGTCAGGGAGAGTTTGCAGAACTATATCCGCTCATGGAGCGTCTCCCCGGATGAATTTAACCGCGGACGGTGTCTCTCCATGGTTAACGGGCGGAGGATGACAGGGACAGTTTGCAGAGCTCAATCCGCTCATGGCGCGTCTTCTCTGGGATATTTTTAATTTGTTATCTTTTCAAGAAGGTTAATCCATTTATCTTGACTCTCCCTGGATGAATTTTTACCTCCATGTGGTTGTGGTTCTTCCATGGTTACCAGGAGCAGGGAAATAGGGACATTTGGCAGAGATAAATCCGCTCAGGGCGCGTCTCCCCCGGATGATTTTAATCACTCTTTGACGCCCGTTCCTCCACAGCAGGCCGGCGGAGGATGACAGGGAGAGCTGACCCAGCTCAGTCCGCTCATAGTGCGTCTCCCTCGGATGACCTTAACTGAATTTTGACGCCCGTTCCTCCGCAGCAGCCCGGCGGAGGATGACAGGGAGAGCTGACCCAGCTCAGTCCGCTCATGGCGCGTCTCCCCGGATGACCTTAACTGAATTTTGACGCCCTTTCCTCCACAGCGGCCCGGAGGATGACAGGGAGAGCTGACACAGCTCAGTCCGCTCATGGTGCGTCTCCCTCGGATGACCTTAACTGAATTTTGACGCCCTTTCCTCCCAGCAGCCCGGCGGAGGATGAGCTGACCCAGCTTCAGTTGGGGCTCATGGCAGCGTCCGCTCCGCGTCTCCCTCGGATGACCTTAACTGAATTTTGACGCTCTTTCCTCCACAGCGGGCCGTCGGAGGATGACAGGGAGAGCTGACACAGCTCAGTCCGCTCATGGTGCGTCTCCCTCGGATGACCTTAACTGAATTTTGACGCCCTTTCCTCCACAGCGGGCCGTCGGAGGATGACAGGGAGCGCTGACCCAGCTCTGTCCGCTCATGGCGCGTCTCCCTCGGATGACCTTAACTGAATTTTGACGCTCTTTCCTCCACAGCGGGCCGTCGGAGGATGACAGGGGGCGCTGACCCAGCTCTGTCCGCTCATGGCGCGTCTCCCTCGGATGACCTTAACTGAATTTTGACGCTCTTTTCCGGGCCGTCGGAGGATGACAGGAGCGCTGACCCAGCTCTGTCCGCTCATGGCGCGTCTCCCTCGGATGACCTTAACTGAATTTTTGACGCTCTTTCCTCCACAGCGGGCCGTCGGAGGATGACAGGGAGCGCTGACCCAGCTCTGTCCGCTCATGGCGCGTCTCCCTCGGATGACCTTAACTGAATTTTGACGCTCTTTCCTCCACAGCGGGCCGTCGGAGGATGACAGGGAGCGCTGACCCAGCTCTGTCCGCTCATGGCGCGTCTCCCTCGGATGACCTTAACTGAATTTTGACGCTCTTTCCTCCACAGCGGGCCGTCGGAGGATGACAGGGAGCGCTGACCCAGCTCTGTCCGCTCATGGCGCGTCTCCCTCGGATGACCTTAACTGAATTTTGACGCTCTTTCCTCCACAGCGGGCCGTCGGAGGATGACAGGGAGCGCTGACCCAGCTCTGTCCGCTCATGGCGCGTCTCCCTCGGATGACCTTAACTGAATTTTGACGCTCTTTCCTCCACAGGGCCGTCGGAGGATGACAGGGAGCGCTGACCCAGCTCTGTCCGCTCATGGCGCGTCTCCCTCGGATGACCTTAACTGAATTTTTGACGCCTTTCCTCCACAGCGGGCCGTCGGAGGATGACAGGGAGCGCTGACCCAGCTCTGTCCGCTCATGGCGCGTCTCCCTCGGATGACCTTAACTGAATTTTGACGCTCTTTCCTCCACAGCGGGCCGTCGGAGGATGACAGGGAGAGCTGACACAGCTCAGTCCGCTCATGGTGCGTCTCCCCGGATGACCTTAATCACTCTTTGTCTCCCTTTCCTCCACAGCAGCCAGGCGGAGGATGACAGGGAGAGCTGACACAGCTCAGTCCGCTCATGGCGCGTCTCCCTCGGATGAGCTCGTCCGCCG
>JAEKDQ010000924.1:7500-12500 GCA_026937815.1 Etheostoma perlongum
CTGGGCCTTGGGAGGGAGTGTGGTGTGCTGGAGCATGTTAACCCAGCTTCAGTGCATCTTTTTGGGGCTTATGGAGGAGGCTGATAGCCCTGGAGGTCAAAGGCCAGACTTAGAGCCACTTACTGGGCCTTGGGAGGGAGTGTGAGTGTGCTGGAGCATGTTAACCCAGCTTCAGTGCATCTTTTTTTGGGGCTTATGGAGGAGGCAGATAGCCCTGGAGGTCAAAGTGCCTTTTTGGGGACAGAGCCACTTACTGGGCCTTGGGAGGGAGTGTGCTGCTTCAGTGTGCTGGAGCATGTTAACCAACAGCCTTGGGCCTTGGGAGGGAGTGTGAGTGTGCTGGAGCATGGCATCTTTTTGGGGCTTGGAGGAGGCTGATAGCCCTGGAGGTCAAAGGCCAGCAACAGAGCCACTTACTGGGCCTTGGGAGGGAGTGTGAGTGTGCTGGAGCATGTTAACCCAGCTTCAGTGCCTTTTGGGGCTTATGGGAGGCCTATAGCCCTGGAGGTCAAGGCCAGACAGAGCCACTTACTGGGCCTTGGGAGGGAGTGTGTGTGTGTGCTGGAGCATGTTAACCCAGCTTCAGTGCACCTTTTGGGGCTTATGGAGGAGGCTGATAGGCCTGGAGGTCAAAGGCCAGACAGAGCCACTTACTGGGCCTGGGAGGGAGTGTGAGTGTGCTGGAGCATGTTAACCCAGCTTCAGTGCATCTTTTGGGGCTTATGGAGGGGAGGCTGATAGGCCTGGAGGTCAAAGGCCAGACTTAGAGCCACTTACTGGGCCTTGGGAGGGAGTGTGAGTGTGCTGGAGCATGTTAACCCAGCTTCAGTGCATCTTTTTGGGGCACAGAGGGGAGGCCTATAGCCCTGGAGGTCAAAGGCCAGACAGAGCCACTTTTACTGGGCCTTGAGGGAGTGTGCTGGTGTGCTGGAGGGTGTTAGCCCAGCTTCAGTGCATGTTTTTGGGGCACAGAGGGGAGGCCTATAGCCCTGGAGGTCAAAGGCCAGACTTAGAGCCACTTACTGGGCCTTAAGAGGGAGTATGGGGTGCTGGATGCTGTTAACCCAGCTTCAGTGCACCTTTTTGGGGCTTAGAGTGCAGGCTGATAGCCCTGGAGGCCGTTGCCCGGCAACAGAGCCACTTACTGGGCCTTAAGAGGGAGTATGGGCGTGCTGGATGCTGTTAACCCAGCGTCAGTGCACCTTTTGGGGCTTAGAGTGCAGGCTGATAGCCCTGGAGGCCGTTGCCCGGCAACAGAGCCACTTACTGGGCCTTAAGAGGGGTATGGGGGTGCTGGATGCTGTTAACCCAGCTTCAGTGCATCTTTTGGGGCACAGAGGGGAGGCCTGTAGCCCTGGAGGCCGTTGCCCGGCAACAGAGCCTCTAGCTGGGGATAAGAGTGGAGGATGAGTGCCCTGGAGCCTGTTTAAAGTGTTAAAAAGTTAAAGTTTTTCGACCGGGGAAGGCAAGTTGCAGAAGCTGGGGACAGTCACCCGCTTCTGCAAAATCGCCTCCCCGGTCGAAAAACTTTGAAAAAAAGTTAGGTTACCAGGGGCGAAGAGTTAGGTTACCAGGGGCGAAGAGTTAGGTTACCAGGGGCGCCGATTTTGGACCGGAGGGGAATGCGGTAGAGGTTTGGAGAAACCTCTCCCTTCTCCGGTCGAAAAACTTTGAAAAAAAAAAAGTTAGGTTACCAGGGGCAAAGAGTTAGGTTACCAGGGGCGCGACACTCTGGATTTTTTTCTAAGTTTTTCGACCGGGGAAGGGGAGGCGGCTTAAGGTGCACCGCTTATGCACTTTCGTCCCTTCTCCGGTGAGCGTCACTTTGGGGTGGTTCTGGCAGCCACCATCTGCACGATTTCGGAAACCCAGTTTTTGAAAACATAGGCCTCCAGAGAAAGACACCGAAGAGAATTAAGAGTCAATCCGCCCATGGGGTGTCTCCCCCGGATGAATTTAACCGCAATGTGTCGGTGTTTTCCTCCATGCTTAACTGGCGGAGGATGTCAGGGAGAGTTTGCAGAAATAAATCCGCTCATGGAGCGTCTCCCCCGGATGAATTTAACCGTAATGGGACGGTGTCTCTCCATGCTTAACGGGCGGAGGATGTCAGGGAGAGTTTGCAGAACTATATCCGCTCATGGAGCGTCTCCCCCGGATGAATTTAACCGCAATGGGACGGTGTCTCTCCATGGTTAACGGGCGGAGGATGACAGGGACAGTTTGCAGAGCTCAATCCGCTCATGGCGCGTCTTCTCTGGGATATTTTTAATTTGTTATCTTTTCAAGAAGGTTAATCCATTTATCTTGACTCTCCCTGGATGAATTTTTTTTTACCTCCATGTGGTTGTGGTTCTTCCATGGTTACCAGGAGCAGGGAAATAGGGACATTTGGCAGAGATAAATCCGCTCACTGGGCGCGTCTCCCCGGATGATTTTAATCACTCTTTGACGCCCGTTCCTCCACAGCAGGCCGGCGGAGGATGACAGGGAGAGCTGACAGAGCTCAGTCCGCTCATAGTGCGTCTCCCTCGGATGACCTTAACTGAATTTTGACGCCCGTTCCTCCGCAGGCCCGGCGGAGGATGACAGGGGAGCTGACCCAGCTCAGTCCGCTCATGGCGCGTCTCCCCGGATGACCTTAACTGAATTTTGACGCCCTTTCCTCCACTGGGCCCGTCGGAGGGATGACAGGGAGTGCTGACACAGCTCAGTCCGCTCATAGTGCGTCCCCTCAGATGACCTTAACTGAATTTTGACGCCCGTTCCTCCGCAGCAGCCCGGCGGAGGATGACAGGGAGGCTGACCCAGCTCAGTCCGCTCATGGCGCGTCTCCCCGGATGACCTTAACTGAATTTTGACGCCTTTCCTCCACAGCGGCCCGTCGGAGGATGACAGGGAGCATGTTGACCCAGCTCTGTCCGCTCATGGCGCGTCTTTTTCGGATGACCTTAACTGAATTTTGACGCTCTTTCCTGGAGGCGGGCCGTCGGAGGATGACAGGGAGCGCTGACCCAGCTCTGTCCGCTCATGGCGCGTCTCCCTCGGATGACCTTAACTGAATTTTGACGCTCTTTCCTCCACAGCGGGCCGTCGGAGGAGGATGACAGGGAGCGCTCCCTCGGATGACCTTAAGAATTTTGACGCTCTTCCTCCACAGCGGGCCTCGGAGGATGACAGGGAGGCTGACCCAGCTCTGTCCGGCTCATGCGTCTCCCTCGGATGACCTTAACTGAATTTTGACGCTCTTTCCTCCACAGCGGGCCGTCGGAGGATGACAGGGAGCGCTGACCCAGCTCTGTCCGCTCATGGCGCGTCTCCCTCGGATGACCTTAACTGAATTTTTGACGCTCTTTCCTCCACAGCGGGCCGTCGGAGGATGACCCAGCTCTGTCCGCTCATGGCGCGTCTCCCTCGGATGACCTTAACTGAATTTTGACGCTCTTTCCTCCACAGCGGGCCGTCGGAGGATTGGGGGAGCGCTGACCCAGCTCTGTCCGCTCATGGCGCGTCTCCCTCGGATGACCTTAACTGAATTTTTTGCCGTCGGAGGATGACGCTCTTTCCTCCACAGCGGGCCGAATTTTGACGCTCTTTCCTCCACAGCGGGGAGGATGACAGGGGCGCTGACCCAGCTCAGTCCGCTCATGGCGCGTCTCCCCGGATGACCTTAACTGAATTTTGACGCCCTTTCCTCCACAGCGGGCCGTCGGAGGATGACAGGGAGCGCTGACCCAGCTCTGTCCGCTCATGGCGCGTCTCCCTCGGATGACCTTAACTGAATTTTGACGCTCTTTCCTCCACAGCGGGCCGTCGGAGGATGACAGGGAGAGCTGACACAGCTCAGTCCGCTCATGGTGCGTCTCCCCCGGATGACCTTAATCACTCTTTGTCTCCCTTTCCTCCACAGCAGCCAGGCGGAGGATGACAGGGAGAGCTGACACAGCTCAGTCCGCTCATGGCGCGTCTCCCTCGGATGAGCTCGTCCGCCGTTCGAGGGCCTGAGTTTTTCTCCGGAGGAAACGCCGAGAGAGGGTCAAGCCGCCACCGTTTGGCGTTTGAGGGGCGCGCGGGCCTCCCGGAGGTCAGATTTTTTCAAAGTGTCACTTTTTTTTTCAAAGTGTCGAAAATTTTCAAAGTGTCGACTTTTTTCTAAGTGTCGACTTTTTTCTAAGTGTCGAAAATTTTCAAAGTGTCGACTTTTTTCTAAGTGTCGAAAATTTTCAAAGTGTCGACTTTTTTCTAAGTGTTGACTTTTTTCTAAGTGTCGACTTTTTTCTAAGTGTCGACTTTTTTCTAAGTGTCGAAAATTTTCAAAGTGTCGACTTTTTTCTAAGTGTCGACTTTTCTAAGTGTCGACTTTTTTTCTAAGTGTCGAAAATTTTCAAAGTGTCGACTTTTTTCTAAGTGTCGACTTTTTTTCTAAGTTTGACTTTTTTCTAAGTGTCGACTTTTTTTTTTCGAAAATTTTCAAAGTGTCGACTTTTTTTCTTTTTCGAAAATTTTCAAAGTGTCGACTTTTTTTTCTAAGTGTCGAAAATTTTCAAAGTGTCGACTTTTTTCTAAGTGTCGACTTTTTTCAAAGTGTCGACTTTTTTCTAAGTGTCGAAAATTTTCAAAGTGTCGACTTTTTTCTAAGTGTCGAAAATTTTCAAAGTGTCGACAAAGTGGGTAGGGGAGAATATGCAAAAGCGGTTGACCCTGTACCGCCTTCCCTCCCCTTCCTCGGTCGAAAAACTTTGCGAAAAAATACTCTAAGTATGAAAGTTAGGTTACCAGGGGCTTGAAACTCTGGATTTTTTCTAAGTTTTTCGACCGGGGAAGGGGGGAGGCGGCTTAAGGTGAACCGCTTATGCACTTTCGTCCCTTCTCCGGTGAGCGTCACTTTGGGGTGGTTTTCGCAGCTACCATCTGCACGATTTCGAAACCCAGTTTTTGAAAACATAGGCCTCAGAGAAAGTCACCGATGAGTCTCGGGAAGCAAGCCCAACCTATGTAGA
>JAEKDQ010000924.1:22500-26000 GCA_026937815.1 Etheostoma perlongum
AGTGTGAGTGTGCTGGAGCATGTTAACCCAGCTTCAGTGCATCTTTTTGGGGCTTATGGAGGAGGCTGATAGGCCTGGAGGGTGCAAAGGCAACAGAGCCACTTACTGGGCCTTGGGAGGGAGTGTGAGTGTGCTGGAGCATGTTAACCCAGCTTCAGTGCATCTTTTTGGGGGGCTTATGGAGGAGGCTGATAGGCCTGGAGGCCGTTGCCTGGCAACAGAGCCACTTACTGGGCCTTGGGAGGGGTGTGAGTGTGCTGGAGCATGTTAACCCAGCTTCAGTGCATCTTTTGGGGCATGGAGGGGAGGCCTATAGCCCTGGAGGTCAAAGGCCAGACAGCCCTGGACAAAGAGCCACTTACTGGGCCTTAAGGGAGTGTGTGTGTGCTGGAGCATGTTAACCCAGCTTCAGTGCATCTTTTTTTTGGGGCATGGAGGGGAGGCCTATAGCCCTGGAGGTCAAAGGCCAGACTTAGAGCCACTTACTGGGCCTTAAGAGGGAGTGTGAGTGTGCTGGAGGGTGTTAGCCCAGCTTCAGTGCATGTTTTTGGGGCACAGAGGGGAGGCCTATAGCCCTGGAGGTCAAAGGCCAGACTTAGAGCCACTTACTGGGCCTTAAGAGGGAGTATGGGGGTGCTGGATGCTGTTAACCCAGCTTCAGTGCACCTTTTTGGGGCTTAGAGTGCAGGCTGATAGCCCTGGAGGCCGTTGCCCGGCAACAGAGCCACTTACTGGGCCTTAAGAGGGAGTATGGGCGTGCTGGATGCTGTTAACCCAGCTTCAGTGCACCTTTTTGGGGCTTATGGAGGAGGCTGATAGCCCTGGAGGCCGTTGCCCGGCAACAGAGCCACTTACTGGGCCTTAAGAGGGGGGTATGGGGGTGCTGGATGCTGTTAACCCAGCTTCAGTGCATCTTTTTGGGGCACAGAGGGGAGGCCTGTAGCCCTGGAGGCCGTTGCCCGGCAACAGAGCCTCTAGCTGGGGATAAGAGTGGAGGATGAGTGCCCTGGAGCCTGTTTAAAGTGTTAAAAAGTTAAAGTTTTTCGACCGGGGGGCAAGTTGCAGAAGCTGGGGACAGTCACCCGCTTCTGCAAAATCGCCTTCCCCGGTCGAAAACTTTGAAAAAAAGTTAGGTTACCAGGGGCGAAGAGTTAGGTTACCAGGGGCGAAGAGTTAGGTTACCAGGGGCGCCGATTTTGGACCGGAGAAGGGGAATGCGGTAGAGGTTTGGAGAAACCTCTCCCTTCCGGTCGAAAAACTTTGAAAAAAAAAAGTTAGGTTACCAGGGGCAAAGAGTTAGGTTACCAGGGGCGCGACACTCTGGATTTTTTCTAAGTTTTTCGACCGGGGAAGGGGGAGGCGGCTTAAGGTGCACCGCTTATGCACTTTCGTCCCTTCTCCGGTGAGCGTCACTTTGGGGTGGTTCTGGGCAGCCACCATCTGCACGATTTGGGAAACCCAGTTTTTGAAAACATAGGCCTCCAGAGAAAGACACCGAAGAGAATTAAGAGTCAATCCGCCCATGGGGTGTCTCCCCGGATGAATTTAACCGCAATGTGTCGGTGTTTTCCTCCATGCTTAACTGGCGGAGGATGTCAGGGAGAGTTTGCAGAAATAAATCCGCTCATGGAGCGTCTCCCCCGGATGAATTTAACCGTAATGGGACGGTGTCTCTCCATGCTTAACGGGCGGAGGATGTCAGGGAGAGTTTGCAGAACTATATCCGCTCATGGAGCGTCTCCCCCGGATGAATTTAACCGCAATGGGACGGTGTCTCTCCATGGTTAACGGGCGGAGGATGACAGGGACAGTTTGCAGAGCTCAATCCGCTCATGGCGCGTCTTCTCTGGGATATTTTTAATTTGTTATCTTTTCAAGAAGGTTAATCCATTTATCTTGACTCTCCCCTGGATGAATTTTTACCTCCATGTGGTTGTGGTTCTTCCATGGTTACCAGGAGCAGGGAAATAGGGACATTTGGCAGAGATAAATCCGCTCAGGGCGCGTCTCCCCCGGATGATTTTAATCACTCTTTGACGCCCGTTCCTCCACAGCAGGCCGGCGGAGGATGACAGGGAGAGCTGACAGAGCTCAGTCCGCTCATAGTGCGTCTCCCTCGGATGACCTTAACTGAATTTTGACGCCCGTTCCTCCGCAGCAGCCCGGCGGAGGATGACAGGGAGAGCTGACCCAGCTCAGTCCGCTCATGGCGCGTCTCCCGGATGACCTTAACTGAATTTTGACGCCCTTTCCTCCACAGCGGCCCGTCGGAGGATGACAGGGAGAGCTGACACAGCTCAGTCCGCTCATAGTGCGTCTCCCTCAGATGACCTTAACTGAATTTTGACGCCCGTTCCTCCGCAGCAGCCCGGCGGAGGATGACAGGGAGAGCTGACCCAGCTCAGTCCGCTCATGGCGCGTCTCCCCGGATGACCTTAACTGAATTTTTGACGCCCTTTCCTCCACAGCGGCCCGTCGGAGGATGACAGGGAGAGCTGACACAGCTCAGTCCGCTGGAGTGCGTCTCCCTCGGATGACCTTAACTGAATTTTGACGCCCGTTCCTCCGCAGCAGCCCGGCGGAGGATGACAGGGAGCGCTGACCCAGCTCTGTCCGCTCATGGCGCGTCTCCCTCGGATGACCTTAACTGAATTTTGACGCCCTTTCCTCCACAGCGGCCCGTCGGAGGATGACAGGGAGCGCTGACCCAGCTCTGTCCGCTCATGGCGCGTCTCCCTCGGATGACCTTAACTGAATTTTGACGCTCTTTCCTCCACAGCGGGCCGTCGGAGGATGACAGGGAGCGCTGACCCAGCTCTGTCCGCTCATGGCGCGTCTCCCTCGGATGACCTTAACTGAATTTTGACGCTCTTTCCTCCACAGCGGGCCGTCGGAGGATGACAGGGAGCGCTGACCCAGCTCTGTCCGCTCATGGCGCGTCTCCCTCGGATGACCTTAACTGAATTTTGACGCTCTTTCCTCCACAGCGGGCCGTCGGAGGATGACAGGGAGCGCTGACCCAGCTCTGTCCGCTCATGGCGCGTCTCCCTCGGATGACCTTAACTGAATTTTGACGCTCTTTCCTCCACAGCGGGCCGTCGGAGGATGACAGGGAGCGCTGACCCAGCTCTGTCCGCTCATGGCGCGTCTCCCTCGGATGACCTTAACTGAATTTTGACGCTCTTTCCTCCACAGCGGGCCGTCGGAGGATGACAGGGAGCGCTGACCCAGCTCTGTCCGCTCATGGCGCGTCTCCCTCGGATGACCTTAACTGAATTTTGACGCTCTTTCCTCCACAGCGGGCCGTCGGAGGATGACAGGGAGCGCTGACCCAGCTCTGTCCGCTCATGGCGCGTCTCCCTCGGATGACCTTAACTGAATTTTGACGCCCTTTCCTCCACAGCGGGCCGTCGGAGGATGACAGGGAGCGCTGACCCAGCTCTGTCCGCTCATGGGCGTCTCCCTCGGATGACCTTAACTGAATTTTGACGCTCTTTCCT